>CANXYC010112380.1:0-19705 GCA_948193065.1 Aleurites moluccanus | reverse complement strand
TCAAACTCCAACACTGGCAATTCAATCAAATCCACATTCAAGCTCTTGCCACCTATGCTAACCACACAGGATGGATAGGAGTTCTGGACTTCAATCTCTTCCTCTAAAGGAGTAGAAACAACCAACATACTTTCAAGCAATACACAAGGCACATGTAACTTCTTAGCAAAACATGATGACACAAAGGAATGTGTAGCTCCCGAATCAAACAATACTCTAGCATTCAAGGCTTGGATCGGAAGAATACATGTAATCACTGTGTTAGATGCTTGGGCTTCATGCTGTGCTAGAGCAAAAACTCTCCCTTTGCCTCTACCCATAGGAATCGATCCTGAAGCCTGAGCCTCATGCTAACCTGATCCTCTGCCAGCTTCAATAGTCCTGCCCAAAATACCTCTACCTCCTCCTGGCTGCTGACTGATGCTCCTCTCTTTACTCATCTGAACTATAGCCTGAGAAGCCTGAGGTCTACCTCCAAAGGGTGGTTGTGGACAATTCTTGAGAAAATGACTTTGTTGTCCACATCTAAAACATGCTCCTGATGTATAATGATAAGGACCACTATGAAATTTTCTACATGTAGGACACAGAGGTTTAGGAGTCCTGGTCGGTGCAAAGCTAGCTGATCCATGACTCATCTGAGAAGTAGGTTCAGGAGTAGTCCGACTCTTCTGTAGTCTCCCTAAAGGTCCTCTATACCCACTCCTAGAGGCTGACTGATGGGCCACTACCATAGTCTTCATCCTACTATATGGTTTGGAAGAACTATCAGCCTTGAACTTCTTCTTTTCAACTCTTTTTGATCTGGCTTCCATCTCCCTATTTTAAATTATTCTAGCCTTGTCCACCAGCTTAGAATAGGAATCAAATTCAAGAGCAGCTAGGAGTTTAAACAATGGAGCCACTAACCCTCTGCGAAACCGTTGAATCCGTGCCGCTTCTGTAGGCACTAATGCAGGGGCAAATTTACTCAGTTGACTGAACTTTCTGGTATACTCTGAAATATTCATGCCAGGGGTTTGAACCAATCTCTCAAACTCTAAGGACTTAGCTTCTCTCACGTTCTCAGGAAGAAATTCATTTAACACTAATTCCTTGAATCTCTCCAAAGATAGCTCTTCATTTTCCCGAAGCATACCAGAAATGCTACTCTTGAACCAATCCTTGGCCTCAGCCTTCATTAGATACCCCACAAATTCTATGGTTCTTTTGTCAGGAATCCGTAGAATTTGCACTGTCTCTTCAATTTCTTCTAGGAAATATGTAGGACCCATTTCACCCTTATACTTCGACGGTTTAAGCTTGAGAAACAGGGATTTCTGGAACCTAAATTGGAGGTACCTGCTGTTGCTTTTGCTGAGTAATGAACTCAGCTATCATTGCATAATTCCTTTGCAGCTGATCTAGTTGCTGATCCATATGAGCCACATCCACTGGTGGCACAGAGGAACCTCATCTCCTCCATTTTCACCTACAGAATCCTCTTCAGAAGGTAAATCATGCCTAGGACGGCCTCACCCTCGTCCTCTACCACGACGCGGAGGCATCTCGATACTGATAAGAAGAACAAATATTATCAGACTCACTATGCATACTTAACACATATATATACCAAAGGAAGACACAATTGAACGAGACACAAATCCTATGCTCTGTAGTTATCTTAATCAACACCTATACTAGTGCTCATGCATCTCTATCTATCTTTTATCTTAAGGATTATAAACCTATAGCTCTGATACCACCTTTGTCACACCCCGACTCCAGTGGTGTGACGGTCCTAGGGCAAGGGGTAGGCTTAAGGCCACCATAAACCCGTAGAACTCTCATATCTTGGATCTCATACACATTTCATATCAAATATAGATATCATTCAATATTCATTTCTATGATCCATATAAACATAATTCATATTTTTATTTCTATCATTTCATAATTTTCTCTTGTTCCTTACTGATCAAAAGATGTATCCCACATCACTAAGGAATAAGGGTAACCCAAAATATAACAATTCATACATCAAAATATTATCATCCCCAATAACCAACTACAGAGCTCTAAAGTATACTCCTAATACATACTGTACCATGATACCATATAATGAATATATCAAAATCTATCAAAATAATTACAATGGAGACTTCTTGGAAGAATAAGTCAAGAAGCTTGATCTTCTCTACTAACTCCCTCACGAGCTACACTATCACCTGAAATCCACAGAAGAGGAGTGAGCCTTCAACTCAGTAAGATATGAACATGCAATATGAAAGAAATATACATATATATGTATATATTAATCCAAAGGAAATATCAATTCCAAAAACATGGGTAAGAATCATCATGTGGTTAGGCTTACAAGAACAGAAGTGCTTATAATCGAATAGCACTATCAAATAACATGGTAAAACTACATAGTGCATCAGTAGCCATGCTACCTATCACAACAGAGCACATTAATAGTCCTTGCTACCTTATCGCAAACGCATGCTTGGCCAGGCATACGCCTAAAGCTCATGGTCCCCTCTAGGTGGAACACTGATAAAAACCCTATCAGCTAGGTTCCCAAAGTGCACAATGGACCAATAAATTTACTCTCATTGGGAAGAGCATTCTATCCATAGGGTCATATGGTTATCTCATAAGAAATATATTGGTCGCAAGACCATCAACATATAACATAATTTCAGTCAAGTTTACCAAGTAGGAATCATGTGAACTTGATCCAAGAAGGTTGACCAAGTCACTTACATTATATACATATATATGGTAATCACATGAAACAAATGGTAAATTTCGGTTTTAGAATATCATAAAATTTTCATTTAATAGTTCGATAATACAATATCAAGTATATGAGAATTATATGGGTGAACAATTAAGAATACTTGGTCATGTCATTTCAAAAAAACAATAAGCAAATGCAATGTTCATACTTACCTCTACATAATTTATCCTTGAATTTCCTTTAACAATTTGTTCAACAACAATCTCATCAATTTCCTTGATTTTTCTTCTCCTATGAAATTTCCCCAAATATTCAAAATTAGGGTTTTTCTTAATCAATAATACTCAATATGATTTCTTAATATTTAACCATCTTAGAGTTTATATTTTTAATTCCCAACATCAATTTAATTAATCTCTTAAAGAAAATCTGAAATTTATTTTGAATTTACTATTCATATTACTATTCATGACAGTCCATCAATTCTGATTTCTCCAATATTAATTTCCATTAATAGCTGTAAGTGGTTTGAAATAAATTCTATATACCCATAATTAACTATTCTAACTACCAGACTTAATTAATCTAAACGAAAATGCATTTGACAAAAAATTACCTTATTTATCTAAAACTGAATTTCCTGAGATATTCTGCTTGAATCTGACGATTAATGTCTTAAAATATAATAATCTAGAGATTTAATGCATTAATTTTGAGAATTAATGCATTAGAGAATAAATGGAACTATTCTGAGATGAACTGAAGCAGAACGAAGAGAAGAAGAAAGAAAATCGTGAAGAAAAATCGCTACTGGGCACTTGGTTAAATAGGCCACTGCTCCAAAATCCTGCTCGCCAGCTCACCTCGCCAACCCGCCTCAGCAATGCTACCTCTCATAAGCCAGCTCGCAATTTCCACTTCACCAATATGCTCCGGCAATGCCACTTCGCTAATCCCACTTCGCTAATCCCACTTCGCATATCCAATTCGCATATGCCACCTCGCATATGCTGCTTCGCCAAACTCTCCTCGCGAACACCTCTTCGCATATGCCACCTCGGTAATGCCTTTTCGCCAACTTGCTTCGCCTATCTCCCTCTTCGCATATGCTAACTCAACAATGCCTCTTCGCATAATGCCACCTCGCCTATTCCTCTTCGCCTATCTCTACTTCGCCTATGCCTCTTCACCAAATTCCTCTTCGCCAAATTCCTTTTCTCCTAATTCCTCTTCGCATATGCTACCTCACATATGTCTCTTCACCAATTGCCACCTCGGCAACCTCACCTCACCACTTCACTTGCTCGCATTGCCGGCTCGCAAATACCACCTCGCATTTTGCCGGCTCGCATATACTAGATCCTGCTGAGCTGAAACTCTTTCTCGACAACTTATACTTAATTAGCTCGCAAATGAGTTACAAACATCCAAACTTTCTGATTCTTTTTGTCACTTAAAATAGACATACAAGGATTCAACATATCCAAAATCTAAATCACAAAGACAACTACACAGACCATGGTGACTCTCCAAAGGTCACCTGGACTTACTGCCTAAAATCCATCCGAACAGACTTGAGAAATTTCACTCTCCATTGAGTTATACTTATCCCAATCTCCTAAAATTTTACAGCCAACAACACAACACACAAAGAATCATTTGTCATGTTAACACTTTTGGCTCAAACTACCTCAGTCATTCCCAGAAAATTCAAACATACACAGATTTTTTGCAAAAATATTAAACCAGACAAGTCATGTTCAAGGAGGCATAACTCCTCACACACATAGAATTTTACCAAACCATTTAACATAATTGAAGGTGAGACATAGAACCACAACTTTTATATTTTACACTTTATCAATTTGTTCCTTTAAGATCATGCAATTAGCTTCACAAAAAATCCTACAACCAGAAATTTCTGGATTTCTCAAACATTCATATTTTCAATTAATTAAATTCATCAAGTATACAATTAATTAAAATGACAAAAATTGCAGATATTACACTTACAAATGAAGAGAACCAATTGTAAAATTATACAAAAAATATATTTAAATGCTCACATTATATGCAATTTCATTTATGGATTCAAAACAAAAAATCAAAAGTATATAATAATTCCCCTTTGGGTAGGTATTACAATACATTGTCATAATTTAAATGCTAATAATAATTAATTATAAATAAATAAAATATTTCTAATCAAACTCATATATTATTTTGGATACTTAAATATATTTGACAAAAATAAAATTTACTCCACTATGTTCACTTTTTCATATAATAATTAATTCATCCTTGGATGAATTATAAGGCTATAAATAATAATGAAAAGCAATTTATCTATTTTATGTACTCATTGGTATTTTATGAGGTATTATGGATAATTGATATTTTATTTATTTATACATATCATCATCATCATAGTTTCGCTATTTTAATGATTAACAAATAATAAAATATAAAATTTATACATAAATTAATAAATCTTATTATAATAATATATTTATAAAATAATAATATAAAAATTTAATAAATACAATTAAATAAAATTTCAATATTCTTTATATATATACACAGACAATATCCTTATGCATATAATTATATATCATATTATATATATATATCTCAAATTCTATGATTTTCAATCAAATAAATTTTAGCTTATTATCACCTTATAAGTGCTAGCATTAACTTAAATATATATTATTTGATGGTACAACCAAGTCCCATTCTTTATACATGTTCCTTAAATGTCTTTGATTGTAAACCCTTAATTAATGGATATCATCAGATCATTCTTAATATGCTCAATATACACTCTTTGTTTCTGAATTTCCTCTTTAACGACAAAATACTTTAATTCCATATGTTTGGCACCCTTTGAATATTTGTCGTTTTGGAGAAAAATATTGTAGCGGAATTATCGCAATAAATTTTTAGTAGCTTTGTAATGGTGTCAACAACCCTAAGTCCTGAAATAAAATTTCACAACCACAATGCATGAATTGTGGCTTAAAAACATGCTACATACTCTGGTTCCATAGTAGATGAAGCAATGATAGACTGTTTAACACTTTTCCATGATATTGCTCCATTTGCTAAAAGAAACAGATAATCAAATGTGGATTTTCTGCTATCAAGACAACTAGCAAAATCTAAATCCGAATATCCAATCACTTCCAAATGACCAGTCCTTGAATACATGAACATGTAGTTCTTTGTTCCTTACAGGTACCATAACACTTTCTTTGCAGCTTTCCAATGATCAATTCCAAGATTATTTTGATATTTGTCCAATATTCCACTTGCAAAACTGATATCCGGTCTTGTACAGGTTTGCAAATACATTAACTACCCACAACTGAAGCATAAGAAATTGATTCCATCTCCTTTCATTCTACATCATTCTTTGGACATTGCATAATATTAAATTTATCCCCTTTCTGAATAGGAATAATTCTTGCTAAACTTTTGTCCTGTCACATCTCCCACTTCAGGAGATATGACGGTCCTAAGGTATGGGTAGACGTAAGGCCACCTAAACCCATAAAACCCCAATTAATAAATTTTCAAAAAATTTGATGGAGTTTCCTCTATTTTTTTAACCTCTACCCAGGACCCAAGTCCCTCTCTTCATTAAATTACAACTACCTAACCTGCAGAAGAAAAATACTTCTAATATTTTCATCCTTATACCCTCTTCTTCAAAAGAATTTTCATACTAAACACCTCATTAATTTCCAATTCAACATTCATATTATTTTCATCAATTGAATTCAAAAGGTTATCTCAACATATATGAATGCATATAATTATATTATTAATTATCTTATGTTAATATTTAATATTTACATATATTAAATATTAGTTAACCATTTTACAAAACCATATCTATAAAATTCAAATACCACATAAAGGAGACAATACATAGATATGTATGGTTCTCAACTGAAGAAGACGAAGCGGAAACCACACCTATCTATCGAACTTCTGAAAAATGATAAACCATTAAAAACAATGAGATACAATCTCAATGAGTAGTATATGGCCCAGTTTGGCACAGCTTATGAAAATAGCTTTTCTTATGGAGAAAAGTTATTTTTCTAAAAGTGATATGTCTAAAAGTAATTAGCTATATGTTTGTGTTTGGTAAAATATAATTTAAAAACTGCTTATAAACTCATAAGGGTATTTTTGTCTATTAATTTTTTAAAATTAGCTACGCATTTAATCTAAAATTCAGCTTTCCTGAAAAGCTCCAATTTCCAACTTATCCAAAAAGCTGAATTTTAGCTATCTAAATAATTGCTTTTATTAATTTTGATATTTACCAAACACTAGAAACTGAGCTAAAATCAGCTTCTCACCTAAAAAAGTTGTTTTTTCCTCTCCATAAGCTGTGCCAAACGGGCACTATATGTCACATTACTAGTTAAAAAAAATTCAGAAGGGAAGTACAAGGTTTAACAATATAAAATATAGAATAAATAATGATGAGGAATGACAATAAATATAGCCATTAGAAATGCACAACAAAATTGGAAATGTATAAGGTCTATAATCAATAATCTTGGTTAGGGATTACAATGCAATTTATAAAGGTATCAATAATTGGTTCGCTATAATAATAGATTTATAATCACTGTATAAAAGCAGAGGCTACAGCTGGTAGCATGCTTATCACTCATACAACTTATCATACTGTATGGCTGAGAACACCTCATCTAGCTGGGGTTCACTGTAAAAGTCTCACTGTGCATAATGCCTAATGAAATTGTTATCCTACTCCATCAGGTGAGTAGGTCTGTCATTTACAATATCAGGTTTGGTTTCAATTCAGGTTCCACATTTGCAATGTATAGAAGTCTAAATATCAATTTCAATAAATTCAATGAACAAATATATATTCATCATAGGATCAAGATTTGAATCAACAATAAAGCAACAAAAATATTAATGTTATTCAAAGTGGCATTCGGCCAAATTTTGGCTTTTCAATTCCAATAGCTATAATTTTGGTTATTATGATATCTAAGATGCTTAAGATATCAATGTGAAGAATCAAAGGTGTTCATACCAAAATTCAAAACAATAAAAAAAGAAATTGGCATGCCCACATTATGTCAAATGAAGGATAAATCAACCGATTAAACATTTCAATCAATTAGGTTGTCATTTGGTTTCCATGAATCAATGATATGGTTTAACAATCATAATTGAACAAGGCAATATAGCAACATGGAAATTAGGATTTCATATGGCAATGAACATTGGCAAGTTTGATTAGATTCCATTTCAAGTAAGATAACATATATATACACTCACTTTTACAACTGTAGCTCCAAACTTATCTCTCCTCTCTAACACAAGAAAAATGAATGATCCAATGTCTCTTCTTCTTTATCTTTATTCTTTGAAGCTACAAAAGCAATTAGATAGTTTTTAATACTCAATTTACTTTAATTTCATATAATCTGAGTCAAATTGTAACTATCTTTCTCAAAATCTAAAACTTAATTTTCTGCCAACCTAGGTTCTTTTGTCAATATATCTGGTTATACTCATTCAATTTCTTTAATTCTTTTTTCTAATTAAACTAGACATCAGAAATTTTAAGATATTAAAATTTTAGATTTTTTTGGACACTACACGAAGTATGGTGAATTTCTTAAATCCTCCCTGCATCTTGAAATCTGTCTTGCAAATTCTATCTGAGCAACCCATACTATTTCATTTATATCTCAATGTGTAGTTATCAAAATGATATTCTGTTTTTACTAAATTTTAGATAAGACATAGTAAATAATTTTTGTGTTTTGTGTTTTCTCTAATTTTGAATTTAAGATTCTTAAAAATATAAAATACAGTAGGGTTTAATAATCCAAATTCTAGGCCGAGTCAGTGACACTCAACACCTTATATATCTTTACACAGAAAGAATTTGGTAAAATTTCCTAAAGACATATATTCTAGACATGCATATCTATAACTTTTATGTTTTAAGAACTTTCAAAATCTAACTCTAAGATCCCAAAAATTAACTTCTAAAATTCTATCAAGATCTAGAAATTCAAAATTTCTAAGAGTTACTTCTAATTTTATTTTTCTTTCACTAATTTAATCTCTAATATACAAATTAAGCTCACTAAATTAAATTATGGAGTGAGTTTAAAGATGTTACCTCTTTGAAGCTCTTGAAAATTTCCTTTAGATTCCAACAAAAACCCAAAAATTTGATGAAAAGAGATGGTAGATTTTTTAGTTCACAAGGTGTTTATTTATATAATTATATGACCAATTAAACATTTAGAGAAAGAAAAATACAATTAACTTGGTGGGGGAGAGGACATTTGGCCAGCTACCCCACCCTAATTTTTTTTTTAAATCTTATTTATTTATTGGTCAAATGACCTTTTTGACCTTTGTTTTTTTCAAAAACTATAAAATTGTCATTTTCTTCTTGTTCTTCTATTTATTATTTACACATTTAGATTTCTATAAATTTCACTCAATTCTATTTTTAACTCACTCGCTATTTATCTAATTTTAGGTATTCTATAATCGTTTCTGACTAATGCACTTTCTAAATTTTATAAAATTTCACTACTGATACTTGTTTCTTAAAACTATCCTTAATCATTTTAAAATTTAATTAGGGTTATTACATTCTACCCCCCTAAAAATAAATTCGTTCTCGAATTTAAAATTATACTAACCTTAAATACTGAATAGATGGGGGTACTTCTGTCGCATGTTGAATTCGCTTTCCCAAGTGCAATTTCAATTCCATAATTCTTCCATTGCACTTTCACCATTGAAATCTCCTTATTCCTTAATCGCCTCATTTGCCAATCCACAATCTTGTTTGGAAATTCTTCATACAACAAATTCTCATCTACTTCAATACTCTGAGCTGGAAGGACATGAGAAGGATCCGACAAGTATTTCCTTAACATAGATACATGGAAAACATGATGCACATGGCTTAAGCTCAGAGGAAGAGTTAAGCGATAGGACACATTCCTAACTCTATCCAGTGTCTCAAATGGCCCTAGATATTTTGGTGACAATTTTCCTTTCTTTCCAAACCTCATCACTTCTTTTATCGGGGAAATTTTCAAAAATACATGGTCACCAATAGTAAATTGTACATCCTTTCTCTTTGGATCCGCATAACTTTTCTGCTGGCTAAAAGTTATTTTCATTCGTTCTATGATTAGTGGCACCTTTTCTATAGTCTCCCGAATCAAGTCTGGACCCTCAAAATACTTATCTCCAGGTTCCACCCAGCATATAGGTGATCTACATTTGCGTCTGTATAAAGCTTCATAAGGTGCCATACCAATAGTGGAGTGATAACCGTTATTGTAAGCAAAATCCACTAATGGTAGTTATCTATCCCAATTTCCACCAAAATCTAACACACAAAAGCCCCAACATATCCTCCAGAGTCTGAATAGTCCGCTCAAACTGTCCATCTGTCTGAGGATGGAATGCAATACTGAAGTTTAATTGAGTTCCCAAAGCTTCGTGAAATTTCTGCCAGAATTGGGATGTGAACTGTGCACCTCAATCCGAAATGATGCATATTGGTACCCCCATGCAACCACACAATTTTATCAACATACAACTGAGCATACTGTGCTGCTGTATAGGTGGACTTCACTTCTAGAAAATGGGTTGATTTTGTGAGTCTATCAACAGTCATCCAAATAGAATCATAACCCCTAAATGTCCAAGGCAAGCCTACTATGAAATCCATAGTTACTTATTCACATTTCCATTTCGACAGTTCAATCTCCTGTAATAAATCAGAAGGCTTCTGATGTTCAAACTTTACTTGCTAGTAGGATAAACATTTGGACACATATTTAGCTACTTGTTTCTTTATTCCAAGCCACCAATAGAAATTTCTTAAATCTCGATACATTTTGATAGTTCCAGGATGAACATTGTATGGTGCAAGATGAAATTCATCCAAAATCTTCTCCCGGATCCCATTCACATTACAAACACATAGTCGATCATCCAATTTTGGCACCCCATTATCTATCCAGAACTCAGAAGTCTTCCCTGCTTGAACATCTTCTTTCAACTTCACTAATTGTGAATCTGCATCTTGTGAGGCTTTAATTTCATCAACAAACATAGGCCTCACTTGAAGCTGGGCAATCAATGCTGAGGAATCAGATATTTGTAGCTGCACACCCATATCAAACAACTCTTTTAACCCTTTCACAATTGACCTTCTATGAATTGCTATATATGATAAGCTGCCCATTGATTTATAGCTCAAAGCATCTGTAACTACGTTTGCTTTCCCCGGATGGTAAAGAATCTGACAATCATAGTCTTTTACCAATTCCATCCATCTTCTTTGTCATAAATTTAAATCTGTCTGTTGCAGAATGTATTGAAGACTTTTATAATCCGTATAGATCTCACACTTATCACCGTACATGTAATGTCTCCATATTTTCAAAGCAAAAACCACAGCAGCCATTTCCAGATCATGGTTGGGGTAATTCAACTCATGTCTCTTCAATTGTCGGGAAGCATAAGCAATATGCTTCCCATTCTGCATTAACACACAATACAAACCCACTTTGAAAGCATCACAAAACATAGAAAATCCACCCATTCTAGATGGCAATGCAAGTACCGGAGCAGTAGTGAGATATGTCTTGAGTTTCTGAAAACTCTCCTCACAAAAATCATCCCACTGGAACTTAACTTGCTTCCTAGTCAACTTAGTTAGTGGCACAACTATCTTGGAGAAATCTTTAACAAATCTCCTATAGTAATCCGCCATTCCAAGGAAGCTTCGAATTTCTATAACATTCATCGGTCGAGACCAATTTGCAACTGCTTCTACCTTTTTAGGATCCATTTTAATTCCATCTTTACCAAAACATGTCCTAAGAAACACACTTCATCCAACCAGAACTCACATTTTGATAGCTTGGCATGCAATTTATGTTCCTTCAATGTCTGCAATACAATCCTTAGGTGTTCTTCATGCTCTTCCTAACTCTTAGAATAAACAAGTATATCATCTATGAATATGATAACAAATCTATCTAAGGTTTGAACACTCGGTTCATTAAATCCATAAATGTCGCAGGAGCATTAGTCAACTTGAATGGCAATACCAAGAACTCATAATGCCCATATCGAGTTCGAAAAGTTGTCTTTGGTACATCCTCTTTCTGAATTCTCAATTGATGATGGCCTAATCGAAGATCAATCTTCGAAAAATGACTAGCTCCCTACAATTGATCAAAGAGATCATCGATTCTAGGCAATGATACTTATTCTTCATGGTTACTTTATTCAACTGTCTGTAGTCAATACACATACGGAGTGTTCCATCCTTCTTTTTTACAAACAAAACAGGTGCTCCCCACGGTGAACTATTAGGTCGAATAAAGCCTTTATCCAACAACTCTTGCAACTGCACCTTCAGCTCTTTCAACTCAGTAGGTGCCATCTAATAAGGCGGAATAGAAATTGGATCAGTCCCCGGATACATATCAATCTCAAACTCAATTTCTCGCTCTGGTGGTAATCCAGATAAGTCTTCAGGAAATACATCTGGGAACTCATTGAGTATTGGAATATGGTCCAACCCCTTATAATTCACCCAAGTATCAACTACATTAGCCAAGTATCCTTGGCATCCCTTCCTTAGAAGTTTTTTTTATTACAGTAGTAGAAATTATGCAGGCTAAACCACTCTCCCTTTCACCATGGAAGACAAATATTGGCTGCCCTTTAGTTCTAAATTCTACCTTCTTCCCAAAACAATCAATAGTAGCATGATACAGTGATAAACAATCCATTCCCAAAATCACATCCATTTTCAGCACAGGTAATTCTATTAAGGTCACAAAAAATTATCTTTCATTAATCTTTACTATACAATCACTATATTCACGATCCACTATTACTATTTTACCTAAGGGGGTAGAAACCTCTAAGGGTATTTGCATTACTCTACTATCCTTTCTCAATTTCTTTGTAAATGATGAAGACATAAAAGAATGTGTAGTGCCCGAATCGAAAAGACATTAGCTAACTCATGCTGAATAAAAATTGTACCTCCCACATTAGTGTTTGATGATCGAGCCTCTTGCTAATTGAGGGCAAATACTCTGCCCTGATTTCTGGTGGCTGGTGGCTGAGATGAGCTCTGTGCTAGACCCTATCCTTTACCTCTGCCTGCAGGTGCTCTGGAAGTGCCCTGATTTTGCTGAACAATAGGCTGTGAAGCTGATGGTGCTCCCTGCTGAGCTCTGATGATAGGGCAGTCCTTAATAAAATGGCCCTGCTGGCCACAACTCAAACAAGCTCCTGTCTCCCATCTATAAACACCGGGATGTCCCTAACCACACCTAGTACAAACAAGTATAGTCTGTGATGATCAACTTTGGATACACTAGTAGCTGCCCGCAAAACTGATGAAGCTGCTTTAGATCGGGACTACCCTCTGCCCATACTAACAGCTGGCTGACTCTCTGAAGGTCCATAAACACTCTCAGGAGGTTTGGACTGTATACTCTGTCCTGCACTCCTCCTCTGACTTTTCTGGCCTCTATTATCACCCTTTCTTACTTGTTCCCTCTTTGCTCTTTCATCTTTATATTTCAACTCTATTTGAGTAGCCTTATCAATCAACTTTTTTAGGGAAATGAACTCCACAGCCAATAAGGCATTATGTAGGGATGTATGTAATCCTCTCCTAAAATGGCTAATCTCTGTAGCCTCATTTGGAACAATCTTCCTTTCATACTTTGCCAATCTCTGAAATTCATCAGCATACTCTTGCACACTCATATTCCTCTGCTTTAGTCTTTCAAATTGTACCATTATTATGTCTTTCTCTCCCTCAGTCAGAAACTCATGCATTAACAATTGCTTGAACTCATCCCAACTTAGAGGATTATCACCATATAATTTATCTTCTATATGCCTTGAAAACTAAACCCAAGCTTTATTCTTCAGTAATAACCCAATCAACTCAATGGCTCGGGCATCGGAGTAGGGTAATCTTATCACGGCTTTCTCTACCTGCTCTAGAAAATCACTAGTCTCATCTCCATGCTCACCTCTAAACTCAGGCAATCCAAGCTTCAGAAAGTTAAACATAGAAATACCACCCTCATCAATAACTCTCTGAGCCTCTCATCTAATCACAGGGTTCATAAGAGGTACCACAGGTGGAAGATGAACAAGTATTGGTGTTGACGTTGGAACTGGTACTGGTGCAGGTTCCTGTCTTCCCTTTCTTAATTCTTCTATCTGTCTTCTCAACTCTTCATTTTCTCTCATCAACTACTCATTTACCAATCCCACATTTTCATTTATTTCTTTGTTTTCCACTTCCAACCTTCTTCTTGCAAGCGGTGGTTCCATAAACTCAGGTCTCTCCAGTGAAACATTAGAAGCTACTTCATCTTCCAATCTTCTACTAAGTTGAGAGGGACCCCGTCTAATCGGCTCTGATTGAGCAACTCCTCGACCTCTTCCCTTCCTCTAGGACATCCTCTTAGTGGCATTTTTACTATAATAAATATAAGGAACAATTATTAGTTAACGATACACAAATAACACACATAATAGATATTGACGATATAGGGATTCCTATTGCTCCATGGTTCATTTAAATTTTATGATACTTATTCTTAATTAATTATTTTAATTTTTAATCTTTGCTCTGATACAAACTTTGTCATATCCCCCACTTTAGGAGATATGATGGTCCTAGGGTATGCGTCACACCCAAACTCCAGTGGTGCGACGGTCCTAGGGCAAGGATAGACTTAAGGCCACCATAAACCCGTAGAACTCTCATATCCTGGATCTCATACATATTACACATTCATATCAATATAGATATTGTACAATATTCATTTCTATGATCCACATAATCATAATTCATATTTTTATCCTTATCATTTCATAGTTTCCTCTTATTCCTTACTGATCAAAAGATGTGTCTCACATCACTAAGGAACAAGGATAACCCAAAAAGTAACAATTCATATATCAAAATATTATAATCCCCAATGACTAATTACGGAGCTCTAGAGTATACTCCTAATACCAACTGTACCATAATACCATATAATGAATATACATAAATTTATTTCAAAATAATTACAATGAAGGCTTCTTGGAAGAATGAGTCAAGAAGCTTGATCTTCTCAACTAGCTCCCTCACTAGCTACACTATCACCTGAAATCCATAGAAGAGGAGTGAGCCTTCAATTCAGTAAGATATGAACATGCAATATGAAAGAAATATATATACATATATATATATATTAATCCGAAGGAAATATCAATTCCAAGAACATGGGTAAGAATCATCATATGGTTAGGCTTACAAGAAACAGAAGTACTCATAATAGAATAGCACTATCAAATATCATGGTAGAACTACAGAGGGCATCAGTAGCCATGCTACCTATCACAACAGAGCGTATCAGTAGTCCTTGCTACCTTATCGTAAACGCATGCTTGGCCAGGCATACTCCTAGAGCTTATGGTCCCCTCTAGGTGGAACACTGGTAAAAATCCTACCAGCTAGTTCCCAAAGTGAACGATGGACCAATGAATTTACTCTCATTGGAAAGAGCATTCTATCCATAGGGTGATATGGTTTCATCTCACAAGAAACATATTGGTCACAAGACCATCAACATATATCATAATTTCAATCAAGTTTAATAAGTAGGAATCATGTGAACTTGATCCAAGAAGGTTGACCAAGTCACTCACATTGTATATATATATACATGGTAATCTCATGAACAAATGGTAATTTCAGTTTAGGATATCATAGAATCTTCATTTAACAATTCGATAATACAATGTCAAGTATATGAGAATTTTATGGAGAATAATAAGAATATTCGGTCATATCAATTCAAAGAAACAATAGACAAATATAATGTTCATACTTACCTCTTATACAATTTATCCTTGAATTTCTTTTAGCAATTAGCTCAACAACAATCTTCTCAATTTCTTTGATTTTCCTCACCTAAGAAATTTTCCCAAATATTCAAAATTAGGGTTTTCCTTAATCAATAATACTCAACATGATTTCTTAATAATTAGGAGCTGTTTGGTTGGCCAACTAAACACTTCTAATTGCCGATTGCCAATATGCGCGTCGCCAATTGGGAAAATTTGTAATGTTTAGTTGGCCAACTAAAAACTCCGATTATGGTAAAATTTCTCTTTAATCTGTAAATTTCATAAGCAGCTATAAGCTGTTTTTAGCGATTGGCGATTTGGCAATCGCACTTTTATACTAATCGCACGTTTAGCCATCGCTCTACCAAACACCCCCTTAACCATCTTAAAGTCTCTATTCTTAATTCCCAACATCAATTTAATTTATCTCTTAAAGAAAAATCTGTATTTAATTCGAATTTACTGTTCATGTTACTATTCATGACAGTTCATAAATTCTGATTTCTCTAACATTAATTACAATGTATAACCTTAAAATGCTTGCAATAAATTCTATACACCTATAATTAATTATTCTAACTGCCAGACTTAATTAATCTGAAAAGAAAATGAAATTTGAAGAAATTTACCTTATTTCTCCAACACTGAATTTTCTGAGATAATCTGCTTCAAACTGATGATTGATGCATTAAAATATAATAATTTAGAGATCTAATCTATTAATTTTGAGTATTAATGCCTTAGACAATAAATGGAAATGATGTGAGAAAAACTGAAGAAGAACGAAGAAAGAAGAAAGAAAGTCGTGGAGAAAATCGCTACTGGCCACTGGGTTAAATAGGCCACTGCCCAAAATCCCACTAGCTAGCTCGCCTCGCCAACCAGACTCGGCAATGCTACCTCGCATAAGCCAGCTCCCCATTCCCAGCTTGCACTTTCCAACTCGCCAAACTGATCCGGCAATGCCACTTCGCATAAGCCACTTTGCGAATCCCACTTCGCATATCCAATTCGCAAATGCCACCTCGCATAAGCTGCCTCGCCAAACTCTCCTCGCGAACTCCTCCTCGCATATGCCACCTCGGCAATGCCTCTTCGCCAACTCGCTTCGCCTATCTCTCTCTTCGCATATGCTGCCTCGGTAAGGCCTCTTCGCCTAATGCCACCTCGTCGAATCCTCTTCGCCAAACTCTGCTCGCCTATTTCTCTCTTCGCATAATGCCTCTTCGCCTATTCCTACTCGCGAACTACCACTTCGCACATTCCCTCTTCGTCAAATCCTTCTTCCCATATGCCACCTCACATATGTCTCTTTTCCAATTGCCACCTCCACAATCTCACCTCGCCACTTCGCCACTTCGCTTGCTCGTATTGCCAGCTCGCAAATGCCAAATTCTGTTGAGCTGAAAGCTTTCCTCAACCACTTATACTTAACCAGCTCGCAATTGAGCTACAACCATCCAAACTTCCTGATTCTTTTTGTCACTTAAAATATACATGCAGGGGCTCAACATATCCAAAATTTAAATCACAAAGGCAAATACATAGACCATGGTGACTCTCTAAAGATCACTCAGACTTACTGCCCAAAATCCATCCGAACAGTCCTGAGAAATTTCACTCTCCACTAAGTTATACTTATCCAAATCTCCTGAACTTTTACAGCCAACAACACAACACACAAAGGAACATTTCTCATGTTAACACCTTTGGCTCAAACTGCCTCAGTCATTCCCAAAAAATTCAAACATATATAGATTTCCTGCAGAAATACTAAACCAGACAAGTCCTGCTCAAGAAGGCATAACTCCTCACACACAGAGAATTTTACTAAGCCATTTAACAAAATTGAATATGAGACATAATCCACAACTTTTATGTTTTACACTTTACCAAATTATCTCTTTAAGATCATGTAATCAGCCTCACAAAATCCTGCAAACCAGAAATTTCTGGATTCCTAAAACATTCATATTTTTAATTAATTAAATTCTTCAAACATACAATTAATTAAAATGACAAAAAATTATAGATATTACAATCTTCCCTCCTTAAATAAATTCGTCCTCAAATTTATAATACCCTGCCTTAAGCCTGAAATAGATGGGGATATTTATCTTGCATGCTTTGCTCACTTTCCCATGTACACTCTTCCATAGCTTGGTTTCTCCATAAAACCTTAACCATTGATATCTCCTTGTTCCTTAGCTTCTTAACCATTCGATGTACAATTGAAATTGAGATTTCTTCATATGTCAAATCCGATTGAAGATCCACTTTCGGCACTTGTAGCACATGAGAAGGGTCAGCCACATACTTCCGAAGCATCGATACATGAAATACCGAATGCACCTTTTTCATACTAGGAGGCAAAGCCAACTTGTATGAAACCTCCCCAACTTTACTCAGAATCTCAAAAGGTCCAATAAATCGTAGAGAAAGCTTGCCCCTCTTGCCAAACCGTAAAACTCCTTTCATTGGAGAGATCTTTAGAAATACATGATCACCAATAGAAAACTGAAGATCCTTCCTCTTTGGGTCGGCATAACTCTTTTGGCGACTGAAAGCTGTCTTCAATCTTTCTCGGATCAGTGGAACCTTTTCTGAAGTATACCTTATCCTTCGATATACTTTTCTCCAATTTCATCCCAACACAATGGAGATTTTCATTTTCTTCCATACAAAGCTTCATAAGGAGACATATGAATTGTGAAATGATAGCTGTTATTATAGGCAAACTCTATCAAAGGCAAGTGAGCATCCCAATTTCCTCTAAAGTCTAAAATGCACATCCTCAGCATGTCTTCTAGAGTTTGGATGGTCCTCTCTGATTGCCCATCTGATTGCGGATGAAAAGCTATGCTGAAATTAAGCTGAGTACCCATACACTCTTGCAATTTCTGCCAAAACCTCGAGGTTGTAACATCCTAGTGAAACCCTAGTTGGAAACCTTAACCCTAGTACCTTAAACCTAGGGGAGTTAGGGGTATTTGCATAAGTTGGTTGCTATGTGTGAAATATGATTTTCATTTGATGTGTTTCTATGCTATTGATTGTATTTCATGCTATAGAATTTAAATGATGCAATTACATGTGATTGATAGCCACACGTGTTATAGGATTTAATTAAATATGCTTACATGAGTGATTGATAAATATTGTCCTATATGATTTAAAATATGTATGACATGTGTAAATTATTGTAAATTAATTATTTGGGAAAATGAATTGAGGGTAGATAAAATAAAATATTTAATTAGGTTAGAGAAAAATATAGGACTTGATTGTATAAGAAAGTGAAGGAGAGGGAGTAAATTAGAAAATTGTAGGACTTAGATGTAAAAGGAAGTGATGGAGAGGGATTTAATGGATATTTGAGTGACTAGGATCCTATGAAATGGAGTATTGGTGCATCCAAAAATCCAAAGGATGCATGTTAGGGTGCATAGACTTAGTATAGGAATGGGAGCATAGGATCACATCTTAAACTCACCAACCCACCCACTCATTCAATCAAATTCTGCATATTACCTTCTTCATTGAAAAACCGTGGCCAACCTTGCTTTCAAAGCAGAAATTTCTCTTCCTCCATGTCTTGTTTCGGCCAAGGAAGAATTAAAGGTATTTGAAGCATTTGTTTGTTCAAGCTTGAGTAGAATAAAGGGTTCAACTTCTCCATTCCTTCCTTAAGCTTGGAATTCAGAATTTTGGGGTTTGGTTGAGGGAGTTGCTTCGGCCACTTCAAGGATTCAAGGTAAGGGTTTATATTTATGGTTTGGTTAAGAATTCTTGACGCTTAAATAATGGTTAGAACCTAGGTTTGGAGAGTTTTTGTTTTGGTTAGGTTTGTTAGGTTAGTGACCGAACCATGTATATAGTTTTGGGAAAATTTTGTGGTCTTTGATTTATGATTGAATGATTGATGATAAAGTGGTGCTAAATAGTTGTTTATTGATGTTTTATGTGTGATTTAAATGTATGGTGTGTAAC
>CANXYC010112352.1:0-23923 GCA_948193065.1 Aleurites moluccanus | reverse complement strand
GTTGTTATAGGAGAATCGTCCCAGGCAAGAGCTGTGGACGGGGAGTCCCGGGCTAACTAGGCCATTGGGAGTAATTTTGGGAGTTTGTAAATAAGGTGAGTCTATATATATGTTTGATGCATAATACATTCATAAGTCATGCATTTATGCATATGAAATGATAATCTTGCTTGAAAATCATTAATGATTCACATTTGGGCAAATTTGCCATATTGACCTAAAATGGTGCCACCGAAATACCTAAATTTCGCACAAACTTTGATTGGCTATAAAATATATTCTAAAAGGTTTTTTGACCTGAAACCAAGCCCAATCATCTGTTATATATATGTACTTGATATTGGTATACAGAAATTGCTATGTATATATTGAATTCAAGGCAAACCAGAAAGTGCCTGAAAAATGAAAACGGACCCGTAATTTGGGAGCCAATTGCGACAGCGCAAACTAGGCTCCGACGGGCCAAAATATGAAAATGAGCCAAACCCTTTCTTTGGATCTATTATTGATATATATCATCATTTAAGTCCTATTTGAGATTTATTTTAATATATTTATGTTATATGAGACATTTGCATATAATATGCTATAACAGGACTACTTCGATGGTGTAGAAATAAACCATTGGCTGTGATCAAAGATATATGTTATGACCTTTGCTAGGGAGGGTAAGAATATTCCCTATGCCATGGTTGATTGGGGGAGATGTGATGAAATGAAGCTACAGTATGATATATGACGTGTTACAGGCTCCTGTTATATTATATGCATTATGATCCATGCTATATATTTTATCATGCTATCACCAGCATTTCTATTTACTGATCATTAATGGATAGATGTGACTGTCATGAATAATGTTGCATACTTATATATATAGAATGACTCACTGAGTATATTGTTATACTCACCCCTTTCAGTGGTTATATGATTTCAGGACCTCAGTGAGGGAGTCATCCATTGGCTACACCATCTCCAGCCTTGGATCAGATGTATATATTAAGGTCACTCCTGTGTATAGAGTTCCTTAGTATATAATGTATAGAGGTTTTAGTTGACTTAAGTAAAATGTCAAATAAGAAAATGGTAATCAAATATGATATGGATATGTATATCTATTGTATATATATTATATATATATATGATATATGAGTTTGATATGATATGTATATGTGTTATATGATATGGATGAAATATTGAAGTGCATTTTGAGTTGCAATTGATCATGGAGGATATACGGGGATGTATGTTATATTGGGAGTGTATATTTATATGTTTTACGGATAGCTTAAGTCAAAGTTACAAAGGAAACTCTGTCAGTTTTTCTGCTTGATTGTTATGATGTTTTAAAAAAAATTATCACCTAAAATGTATCACAGGTTAAGTTACAAATGTAAAAGTAAAAGCATGGGTTCTTCGAGGTACTGGTGGCTTAGGCATTACCGGTACCCTAGGACCGTCATAGTCTAAAGTTAGGCTGTGACAAATGTGGTATCAGAGCTAAAGGTTTAGTAAACCTATGATGTTATATGTTAATGATAGAGTATATACCAAGGAACATAGGAGTTCGTGTCTCGTCTAAGTTAAATGTTATCCTTGTTTGAAATTCTGCGAATCTATAGTGTGAAAACTCCTCTATGTTATGTAAATTGATGTTTATTTAAATATATGCATAGATATGTCAAGGAGTGTTAATAGGGGGGATATTCTTGATATGGATAGACAACATAGAGCTGACAGTGGGGAGCCTGAGATAGGCACAGATACATCAGTACAGGCAGAGAGGGTTAGTCCTGACCCACCTGGATCCAGACAGCATACAGAGGGGAGCAGTATTGGTGAAACTACTTTAAGACAGGAAATGCAGGAATTCAGACAAGAAATGTTAAGGAGAAACCAAGAAATGATGCAAATGCTATAGACTCATATAGCAGCACAGGCAGCTACAGTGCCATAACCACCACCACCTGTTCAACCAGTTGTATAGCCTGAGATAACACCAGCACCAGAGAGGGTGCCATCTGAATAGAGGAAGGCTAGAAACAGAATAATTATTCCTGATGGTGGTTTCAGCATTTCCAAGTTTATGAAGCTACAGTTACCCACTTATTATGGGGAATATGGCACAGACCCTTGTGATTTCATAGAGAGGGTAGACAGAGTTGTGAGAAAGTTGCCTTGTTTAGACGCCAGAATCATTGAGCTGATGGGTTTGTTATTTGTTGGAGATGCATCCATATGGTTTGATGAGCACATAGATGCCAACATTCATGGCAATGATCCAATCATATGGGATGAATTCAAACAGAAATTGATGGATGAGTTCTTACCAGCTGGGATTAGAGACAGGAATATCATGAGGTTTGAACAGTTGAAATAGGGAAACCTCAGTGTTATTGATTATGCTAGGGAATTTAGGAAGTTGAGCAAGTATGCAAGAAAAATAGCTCCTACAGAAGCAAACTTGATTGGCCTTCATTGCACAACATGCTGTTGACTAGACAGTATACCACTCTGGGGCAGATCATAGATGTTGTTGCCCAAATGGATACGAAATACAAGGAAGAGAGAACAGAGAGAGACTTCAGGAAGAGGAGTAGAGGGGGAGAGTTCCCCAGGTATGGAGAGGGATCATCTCAACCAGCTGTGACTAGGCCTACTCAGAGGCAAACTCAGACCCCTTCAGTACAGAGCCAGAGGAGGGATACTCCTAGGGGAGGCAGGATGAGGCCACCTACCCCTGCATATTCCAGAGGTTCTAGTAGACCAGTACCATAGGTTCCATAGATATTTCCATGTGTGCACTATGGAAAGAGGCATACTGGTGAGTGCAGGGCCAGAGTAGGGTCATGTTTCCATTATGGGCAGTTTGGCCATTTTTTGAGGGATGGCCCTATGAGAGCTCCACAACAAATAGGTTCAGTGGCAGCACAGCCCACAGTACAGATGACTAGAGGGGGAGCTAGTAGAGGCAGACCAGTAGGTCAGGGTCAGCCTACAGCACAGCTGTCACACCCTACACTATAGGGTTGTGACGGTCCTAGGGCACGAGAATAACTTACATACCAGTACCACGAAGAACCCAAGTTACATGCTTTCATTTCATTTAAGCATTTTATGACATGTTTTTTTTTTCAAAAATACTTTGAGTTTATAGAAAATCGGACAGAGTCTCCCCTGTAATATTAACATTGCCCAAATAGAAAACATAATAAAACACTTCAAATATCAATATCAAACTCCTTTTCAACCTCTAAACACAACTCAAAATGCATAATCTATATCAACTCATGTAACATGTTCATACATCACAATCATATAGCAATTCCCTATAATATCATTTATACATATGCCACAATCATGTAAGCTTACCATATCAGCTGCACCCCTGTTGCAATGTGTATATATAGACATACATTTATACCCATATCAAAATGTTCAAACACATCACAACATATAATTAAACATTTACATATCCACAAGACATACTCAAAATATTATATATAAATGTCATCATATGCATACAATTATCTTCACATTGATAACTTTCATCATAATTATAATTGTTACATTCCGATAAATTAGTATTCTGATAATCTCATTCATTCTAAGATATATATATAGTGAATTAGTAATGCATCTCATGTTTATAAATCCACTGAGTATTTTATACTCACCCCACTGTGTTGAACCATTTCAGGGAAAGGAGAGTGAGGCACGAATATCCCGGCTACTTGTATATTCTCAGCCGCGGAGCAGATGTATAGTCCTTTCCTAGAGTAGTATAGATTACTCCATGATATTAGCTATGTGTATAAATATTTTGAGTATATCTTGTGGATATGTAAATGTATAATCATATATTGTGATGTGTTTGAATATTTTGATATGGGTATAAATATATGTCTATATATTCATATTTTAATAGGGGTACAGCTGATATGGTAAGTTTATATGACTGTGGCATATGGATAAATGATATTACAGGAAATTGCTATATGATTGTGATGTGAATTGTATTTGGAGGTTGAAAAGGGATTTGATATTGATATTAGAAGTGCGGTGTGGTGTTTGCTATTTGGGCAATGTTAATATTATAGGGGAGACTCTGTCCGATTTTCTGTAAACTTAAAGTATTTTTGAAAAAAAAAATATGTCAAAAAAATGATTAAATGAAGTGAAGCATGTAACTTGGGTTCTTTGTGGTACTGGTATGTAAATTATTCCCGTGCCCTAGGACCGTCATAGCCCTATAGTGTGGGTTGTGACAGCTTTGCATTATATGACAATATGGCATAATTAAATACATGGTTGAATGATTTTTAAAATTATCATAATGTCGTGAATGAATAATTTGAGAATGGACTTAAAATGGGTAAAGTATGATTGGCTAAATACACATTTTGTTGCCATGCAATATAACATGCCTGTTGTAGGTTAGCACACCATGTTTAGGTTAGCTGTCGAAAGTTATTAAGCTTCTGAATAAATTGGTGTATGCATTGTAATCTTGATGAGTTTTGGTCACTTGTATATGAATCAAATGGTTAAAGTGTCATACTTATATGTTTTGCATCATGCATATGATAAACTTGATGTTTGATATGATTAAAAGGAAATATGTCATTTTGTAAAGTATGTTGTGCATACATTTGTATTGTATTAGCTAACCATGTAGGGACAAAGTAAAATAAATAACATGAAGCTTGTAAGGCCTAAGCATGCATGAAAGATAAAAGGGTCTAAAATGCATTAAGGCCCTAAAAGGAAAAGTCCAAGGTACACATATTTCATTTAATGCATTAGATTATGCAATTCAATTTCCTTTTTTGTTCCTTTTTTACTTTAAGAAGTTGGAGGAATGAATGAATTTTTATAGTATGTTATAATTATGTAAATATCTTGTTTGAGCTAGATGGTTCATTTCTCCTTCAATTTCTTTAGGGATAGTGCAAATAGATGTAGTGCAATGAACATGAATATTTTAGAAAATCTCTAGGCGTGGCCTTGTGAGATTATATAATTTACTGGACCTCGTACAATTTTATCTAAGGAGATTAGGTTTTAAGTGAGACCGTTAGTGACTCCTCCAATCTTTCCTAGGAATTATGCTTGGTTTTGTTTATGGTATGGTCAGCATGTGCCATGATAGAATTTACTTTTTTGGCTTATGATTTGTTTTTTTCAATGTTATACCTTAATTTAGTTTGCCCATGACTTCTAACTAAATAGGGAGGCTAGACAATAGCCAAGCGGGCTGGGGTGCCTAACACCTTCCCCAATTTGTACCAAGTTTTCTTACATGGATCTTTGAATAAGGAAGTATAGTGCTTAGCTAGGGATAAAATTGTTACTTATTTCCTAGAGGAAGCAAATGCAATGCATTTGTGGTCTCAGTTACACCTTTAATCGAGTGATGACTACTTTTCTCAGTTTGATTCATCCTTACTGATATACCTTAGGTTCGAGTCCAGACCATTGCTACAAAAGACACCATAGTCTGGTGACTCCACTAGAGACTTGAAAAACAAATCCCCTTAGCTAGATATTATTGATAAACTTAGGTTTTCCCTTTTTATCAAAAACATAAAAGGAAACTCACCATAAAACTTTGAAGTAAGATTTCAAAAAATGTTAAAAATGGGGGCCTGACCCGTCATCTGTCCCTCATCTTTTCTCTAAAAGAATGGAAGCAATTGTTTGCCTTATTATGCTATGTATTGTTGTATGCCATGCTTCATGCATCTTGCACAATCTAACACATGATCTCTTATAGCAATATAGGAAACATCTCCAGATGTCTATATTTAAACCTAAGTCAATGAGCCCTCTAAAAAAGGAAATAGAGGAAATAACAAGAAAAGTGGTGAGATTTGAAATGGACCCTTTAAGGGAAGAAGTCAAGGCTATTATGCGTGAGGTGATGGGTTTCATGCTATATGAACTTAAAGCTTTCATGAGTCAAGCCATCTCTAAAGCCTTGAATGAGGTGACAAAAAAGAAAGTTGGGTAATGTACTATGAAAGAAGATTTCATATCAAGACATGATAAAAAGAAGCCTATCATGCCACAGAAAAGGGAGTTCACTCCACTAAATGAACCCATGACCAAAATTCTAGAAAGACTTCAAAAGAGAGGCCTCCTATAACCTTTAGACCTAAAGCCTTTACTTGATCCCTTGCCACCTAACTATAATCTAAATGCTTATTGCCAATTCCATTTAGTTTTTGTCCATTACACAAACCAATGTAGGAGGCTTAAGCATGAAATTCAAGACCTCATTGATAATAAACATTTTCTATCCCAAACTTATCCCAACCTTCATCAAGGTGCATTGCATAAAACGATGGTTATAGAGCATATTTTGAAGGGTCCTAAGAATGAAGAAGCATCTAGAAGCAATTTGCCACCTTAGTTGGATTTTTGTCTTAAGAACTTTAATTTCCAATCAAAGATACAACTCCTTATATAATTATCCTTTGGAAATTTGATATGACAAAAATTTCTTAGTAATGAATAAAGTGGCAAGTTCCATATCATATCATTGTTTATGCTTTAGCATTTGAAGTGAGTTGAGAGAAAGGAAGAAAAAAAAAAAAAAAAAAAACATTGGAAAAAAAATTAAAAGCAAAATAATAATACCTTGTTGGAATATTTTGGAAAAGGGTCCTAGGCAAAAATCAAAGGAAAGAGAGAAAATATTTAGCTAGAAAACCTGTAAAGGCTAGCTAATAACAAGTGTTCAAAGTATTCTTCAAGATTGCTTATATTTGAAAGGGTTCATCTTCCTAGAGCTATCCTAATTTAAGGTGTTCATTGATTAAGTAGTTTGAATTAAAGCAAATGGAGATGTTAGATTAGATCATGCATTAAGCATTTAGGCATACGTATTCATGCATCATATTATCATTTTGTCATCTGGCTATCATTGCCCTAAAAGAAAACTGTCCAATCTTAGAAAAGAAAGAAGAGTGTTTATTGGAACTTGGGCAATCAATAGTTAGAAAGAACATTTGAAAGCATCAATTTAGGGATAACTCGTACAAAGGAAACAATGAGAAAGATATTGATTACAAAAGGGGATGCAAGTGGCATTAAGGAAGCTGCTTCCAAAAACAAGTCTATTCAAGATGAAAGGCCTTGTGATGAGTTTGATTGCTAAC
Organism: Aleurites moluccanus; assembly: GCA_948193065.1. Taxonomy (NCBI): domain Eukaryota; kingdom Viridiplantae; phylum Streptophyta; class Magnoliopsida; order Malpighiales; family Euphorbiaceae; genus Aleurites; species Aleurites moluccanus. Next base: position 16,760 of record CANXYC010112352.1, on the reverse strand, counting down.
TCAAAGGAGATCATAAGACTGAAGGAAAGGTTATCATAGAAGAGCCCATGGAATCTTCTGAAGTTGATAAGTACAAAGCATTAGCTAAGCAAATTAAGAAGATGAAAATCATACTTGAGAGAAATGGACTTGAAAGGTCTTATGACATAGGTGACTTGGATCTTACTAATAATGACGAACTTCCTTCGAGGTTTAAAATGCCAGACTTGCAAAAATTTGATGGCAATAATGATCCAAGGGTGCATTTAAGGCAAAATGTTACTGTTATAGGAATCATTGTATTATCCAAGGCCCAGATCACCAAGTTCTTCATCTTATCCTTAACTAGAGCTATTGTCTATTGGTATTATAACTTGGATAAGGAAGTCATAATAAATTGGAGAAAGTTGGCCCAAAACTTCATTAGATAGTATTCCTATAACACACAGATTGATGTTACTTTACGTGATTTGGAATTCATCCACCAAGAGTACAATGAAACTTTTGTCAAATACGGAACTAGATGGAGGAAAAAGGCCGCACAAATGAAATCTAGTCTTGATGTTAAGGACCAAATTAAAATGTGTGTAAAAAAACTCTTTTAGATATCTATGAGAGGTTATGCTACATACCTCTATCAAATTTTGGGAAGTAGTATGAAGCAGGAATCCAAGTGGAAGACATGCTGCTTAAAAAGAAAATGAATCCTATTAGAAATAGTAATAGTCACTCAATCCAAGAGTTGATCAACCAAGCTCCAATAGTGAGGGATTAAATGATAGGGAGAAGAAGAATCCTAGATTTGACTATAACATTCTACATATATCTTTATTTTATGCATAAAACCTCAATTCCGAGAACACTTGGATATTCTCTTTGGTAATACTACTTGCAAGTTGGATCATTTTTATGAGCTTGTCTTATATGTTTTTTTAAACTCATTTATTTAGTTCGAGTATAGCTTAGTTGCATGACTTCATATTTGAGGTAAGAGAGTTGAAAAAAAAGATATAATGAAAGAAAAAGAAACTCAGGGGCATCTATCTAGACTAGACTAAGTCAAATTCCTAAAAGTTGCCATTGATCCTTAAAACCATAAGTTGAGGGGCAATTACTTGCTGGTGAAAACTATTGAAAATATAGGGGGCAAGTTCTTGCTTGAAAAATCATTGAAAGTAATTACTTACTGGTGAAAACCATTAAAAACATAGGGACAAATCCTTGCTTGAAAAATCATTGAAAGTAATTACTTGCTAGTCAAAACAATTGAAAACATGGAGGCAAGTCCTTGCTTAAAAAATCATTGAAAGCAATTACTTGCTGGACAAACATTGAAAACATTTAGGCAAATCCTTACTTGAAAAATCATTGAAAGCTTGGGGATAAAATGATGAGGTTGAGTTTGGCCTATGACTAGAAAAGCTATGAATATCTTGGAGATAGATTGCCCTAAAAATGAGATGAAAATTGTGATAGACTTTATGAGCTTACCACAAAGGCTTGAGTAACAATTCAAAGGGATTAGAATAAATTGGGGAATTTTGGAGAATCAAAATAGGAAAGGATTATCCAAATAATCTATAACTCTACCTCTCTAAAAAATTGATAGCTTTAAAACTGCATTGGTCTTTTTTTCACCAAAGTCATGAAAAGTTTAAAATAGAATGTTACTCGATGTCAAAGTAAAGTCCATTTCAAGAAGAAAAAAATGATTCCCACTAGGTAGAAAACCTTAGGAAATCTACCTAGGCAAAAGTTAGGGCAGGTGAGAGAAAACATTTGGTTGAAAACCTAAAAGGGCCAATCAATAACAGATATGAAGTCATGTAAATGTTTTTATACTCTTATAAGATGAATGAGGCTGAATGAAGCTGCATAAAGCTAGTATAATACTTGTCTTATAGAATGGATTCTACTTTGCTTATTTTTTTTGGCAGAAACATCCTTGTGTTCATAAAGTAACTGAATTTGATAAAAGAAAAAAGAAGAAAAATAAAAGAAAAGGTCGCTAAGTTGAAAACCTGAAATGGCAACTTAGGTAAAAGTTAAAGCACTAAGAAGTGAGATAGCTCGCTAAGTTGAAAACCCTAAGGGGCGACTTAGGCAAAAGTTAAAGCATAAGGATAAAGAAGGAAAGGAAATTTGGTTACAATCATACAAAAGAAAGATTATTCAAGTCAAATGAAAAGTAGAACTTCAGACCCTTAAGTCCATGTTTCACACATCTTTAAAGCTTCGATTATGGCTATAGTTATGGTGTGCCTTTAAATGCTTAAATGATGAACACTTGAATTTGCTTCCCCCTGATAGAGTTAAATCTTTAAATTTTATAAGAAACTCATATATGGAAGTTGTTTCTTCTAGTCCAACATCTCGAAGATTATTGCTTTCATAATGCTTTTTTTTTTTTTTGCTAAAATACCTTATGTTTCCTTTTGATAAAAATATCATTTTCTTTGAGAAGTTTGCAATTGGATAGAGAAGCCATAGTGGGTTATTTTAGGCTATATTTAGTGGTCTGAATGCAAATCAAGCCAGAAGGTGATCGCTTGCCCATTTGCGGTAAGCCATCGGGATCGTGCTAGCTAGAAGCCAATTAAATTTTTTTTTTAGTTAAAAGGAGTTTAGAAACATTTTTAAAGTTTTTTGAAAAGTTTTGGGTCATTCTGGACGGATCGAAAGAAAGAACGGGAGCGCAGGGGGTCAACGGGCCCGTTTGTGTGGCAAGTTGTCGAGTCCATGCGGTAACCATTTGCCTATGGCTTCTTGCCACAACCATATTTCTACTTGTAGAGCTACATAGCCTAAGGAAGGGTAGCATGACCCTAGAATGGGCCACACGGTGGCCTTTCCATGGGTCGGCAAGCTCCTGGCCCATTCGCACGTGCCGCTGTTAGACTTCACCATACCCTAGTCTGATTTTTCTTCCAATTTTGGAGATTTCAAGTCTGTTTTGTGCCAATTTAGCTTCTAAAAGGTTTATATTTGGTATTTTTATCAAATAAGAAGTTTTGGGTTGAAAGTAAAAAAGGAAGATTTATGGTTTTTTGGTTAGCAAGTAACCCTAAAGCCATTTTAGAAGCTACGTTGTGGTTGTTTAGGATGTTTTATTACTTATGAAACCTAAATAAAACTAAATAGGAGTATTTTAATCTGCTTCTTCCTATTCAAGTGGCAGTAGAAGCCTATATATAGGCCTCCACCCTCATAAGTTTGAGGAACCGAATTTTGACGCTCGAACTCTTAACAAAATAACTCTCTTTCAATCAAATACTAAAATGAATTTCCAATTAATCTTACTACAAAAACTAAGGAAATACTAAAATGAATTTCCAATTAATCTTACTACAAAAACTAAGGATTTTATTAAAATCTATTAATCAATTTCATCTCAAGTATTTAAATTAATCTTCCTTTCAAGCAATAAAAGGGGCAAAATTAAGATTTGCCTCTTTTTCTAAACTTCCTTCAATAACATATCAAGAACATTCTTTATAGTGTTCTTGATAAAAGGAGTGCATTTAATTGAATCAAAGCTTGATTCAAAGTAAGCACTTGACAAAAAGGAGTACATTTAATTGAATCAAAGCTTTATTCAAAGTAAGCACTTGATGAAAAGTAATCTTCTTCGAGCATCAATGTTCTTAGCATTCGAAACCACCCATAAGATGAATGAAGCTTGAGGGCGATTTGCCGAGCCTTCGTGTGTCCAGGTTTGAGTAACTTTTTATTTTATTTTTATTTTGCAATCATATGAATTTTTTAGGCATAACCACATGGATTGGTGACAATCCATGTGATCTTTCTTTTTCTTATTCTTTGTAAAATCTTTTAATATGAACTAAATTAAAGTTAAGAATCTATGTTTAATTTGTATTTAACTCTCCTAATTTAAAATCTAACCAATTTGGATTAAAAGAACCTAGAAAGCATGTTTAGGTGCTTTTTTTCATAAAACTCATGTTTATATTCTTATCTACTGTTTGTTGTTCTTTTGTTTGTTTAAAAATCATTTTGATTAAGTTTACAATACTTAGGATCATTAGGATTAGTTTTTAAATTATGTAGGATGAAAAAGAATCCATAATCACTCTTAGAACATACAAAAAATTAATTGAAATTGGGTAGGAATCAAAGTCAGGTCATAAAGTACTTTGAGAAGGGCCACATGGCCTTTCCCTATCCCGTACAGGACTGAGAAGGGCCACACGACCCTATGTATGCCATTGGGACATTCTCTGTGCCATGAAGGCACTTGCTTGTCTCATTTGCTTGTTTTCTTGATTTTTTTTTATGTTCATTTGATGTTTCTAATTGTATTTGAATGTCTATATGCCATGAATAGATGTATGAAACTTAGGATGAATGACTATATGATAGTTTTTATTAATTCAGAAGCATGCTAGGAGTAAAAGTGTCAAAGTTGAGTTTAGTTGTGCATGTTTACCTGTTAATAAATATTTTATTTATTATTTAATTTCTTATTATTGAGATGATTGTGGATAGATTAATGTTTGGAGAATTTCTAAATTTATGTATGCAGGAAAGATTTTGGAGAGTTAGTTTTATGGTTTTAAAAGAGTAAATCATAAGAGTCGCAGATTTTTATACTATCTATAAAATCTGTAAAACTGTTCTGGAAAATTCTGTGTGTGTAAGGAGATATTCTCCTCAACCAGAATCTATCTAGCTCTCTTTTCCTACAGTAAGTTTGATGTGTATTCTGAGAATGTGGAAATTTGAGTTTGTTTATTATTCTTCTATGTATGGTAGTGGCTGTTTGAGTTAAAAGTATAAACAGGAAAAATATTCTTTCATGTGCTATATTAAGGGCTGTGAAATTTCAATGAGATTGGATAATTGTAGTTCAAGAGATAGCTAATTTAATCAGACCTGCTTGGGCAGTTTTTAGAGAGTAAGGTCTGGGTGAATTTAGAAATTCACCATAAATTGTGTAGATCTCCCTTTTGATTTGAGTTTTGGTTATGATAGACCCCTGAGTGTATATTTTAAGTGACAAAAAGAATCAGGACATTTGGACTTCTTTATCTCTCTCGCGAGCCATTGTAATGCGAGGTGGCATATGCGAAGTGGAATATGTGAGGTGGCATATGTGAAGTGGGATATGCGAATTCGCATATGCGAAGTAGGATATGCGAGGTGGCATATACGGAGTGGGAGCATATGCTGAGTGGGAGCATATGCGGAGTGGGATATGCGAGGTCGCATATGCGAAGCGGTATATGTGAAGTGGGATATGCGGAGTGGCGTATGCAAAGTGAGTTTGGCAAAGTAGGAAGCTGAGAGGCTGTAGCCTAGTTTAAAAGAAGAAGCAATAGCTGTTTTAACGATATCTTCTTCTTCTGTTTTCTTCATTCGTTCTCATTTCTTCTCTTGTATTTCTCAAATCTGTCCCAATCATTTTTAATGCATTAATACTCGAAATTAATGCATTGAATCATTATGATAACGCATTTAAGGCTGTGATCATCATTTTCAAGTTAGATTATTCCAAAACTCAGTTTTGGGGAAAATAAGATAATTTTCTTCAAACTCCATTTTCTCGTTAGATTAAGAATTTTGGATAGATAGAATAGATCTATATGAGTATATAGACTCTATTATAAGTATTTAAGACTATTAATTTTGATTAATAATCAGGATACCAGAATTTATGGAATTTGATGAATAGTGACATGAATAGTAAGTAGGTTCCTAAACTTCAGATTTTCTTTAAGAGATAAATTAAATTGATGTTAGGAGACAATAATAGAGGCTATAAGATGATTAAAATTATAAAGAATCATATTATGTATTGTTGATTGAAGAAACCCTAATTTTGAGCATTTGGGGAAAATGTCATAGGAAAAGAAAACTCAAGGAATTAAAGGATATTTATTGACTGTGCAAGTAGTTGAGGATAAATTGCTTTGAGGTAAGTATGAACATTGCATATGCATATTGCTTCTTTGAAAGAAACTGCCCAAGACTTCTTAACGTCCACATATATGATTCACATGTTATAAGACATTGTATTACTGACCTGTTCATTGAACTTCTTATGATATTCTCAAACAAATGATAAATTGTCACATGTGATTACCATATATACATTGTAAATGACTTGGTCATCTTTCCTTGGACCAAGTTCATATGAAACTGAATTATAACTTGACTAAATTTATATTATATGTTGATAGTCTTGTGACCAATATGTTTTCTTGTAAGATTGCAACTATATGACCCATGATATGGATAGAACGCTCTTCCCAATGAGAGTAAATTCATTGGTCCATTGTGCACTTTGGGAAACTAGCTGATAGGATTTTTATTAGTGTTCCACCTAGAGGAGACCATGAGCTCTAGGTGTATGCTTGGCCAAGCTTACGTTTGCGATAAGGTAGCAAGGACTACTGATGCGCTCTGTTGTGATAGATAGCAAAGCTACTGATGTGCTCATGTAATTTGATAGTGCTATTCGATTGTGAGCACTTATGTTCTTGTAAGCATAACCTTATGATATTTTCTTACCCATGTTCTTTGGATTGACCTTTCCTTTGGATTGATTTTTTTTATATTGCATGTTCATATCTTACTGAGTTGAAGGCTCACTCCTCTTCTGTGGATTTTAGGAAGTGTAGCTCAAGAGGAAGCTAATATAGAAGACTGGGCTTCTTGATTCATTCCTCCAAGAAGTCTCCATTATAATTATTTTGATATATATATATATATATATTCATTGAATTGTATCATGGTATTGTATGTATAAGGAGTATACTCTAGAGCTCCATAGTTAGATATTGAGGATGATATTATTTTGATGCCTGAACTGTTATATTTTGGGGCTGCCCTTGTTCCTTAGTGATGTGGGATATATCTTTTGATCAGTAAGGAACAAGAGGAAATTATATGATGATAAATATAAATGTATGAATTATGATTACATAAATCGTAGGAATGAATATTGTAATGATATCTGTATTTGATATGAATATATAGTATGAATGATATCTAGGATATGAGTGTTCTACGGGTTTATGGTGGCCTTAAGCCTACCCTTACCCTAGGACCGTCGCACCACTGGAGTTGGGGTATGACAGAGGTGGTATCAGAGCTATAGGTTTATAATCCTTAAGATAGAAGATAGATAGATGGGCATGAGCCCTAGTATAAGATAGAAGTAGCTGCGACCGTTAGGGGGTCTTCGGCTAGCTAGGAGCTACGTGCCTTGGCTAAGCTTTGGAAGTAAGTTTTTATATACAATTATTGCATTTAAGCATCATATGGCATATCATATGCATTTGAAATGATTTGATTCATAAAAACCCTAACTTTATTTGAAATGTCCAATTGGCATATAAAATGACCCTCCGAATTGACCTTAACTGTCCTAAACTTCCGACTTATATAATTTGAAACCTAAAAAGTATTTTATCCCAATACCTAGCCCAATCCATTCCCCTATCTCTAAGCTTCAAATCAATACCAAATAGTCTACCCAAATATGTTAATAATATAGAGAACCAGAAACTACCTAAAAATCCTAAAACAGACCCATAATCTGACATGCCATTTGCGCTAGCAAAATTGGGTCCTGGCAGGCCCGTTTCTTAACTTTGACCAACATGCCTATATGGTATTTGTAACATGAAAATGAATTGCTATATGTAAAACTGAGCTATATTTGTGAACCTATACCCATTATATGAGACTTTTGCATATGATATCATAACAGGGCTACTTCGACGGTGTAACAGGATTTTCTGTCGACCGTATGAACACTGGTTTCCTATTTGACCCTTACTAGAGAGGGGAGTTATATTCTCTAGTCGTAAGAGTCGATCACTCTTACGTAATTACTTGTTTCGCGCTATTGCACCATATATATACTTGTTAGCACGATTGTGCATATTTGACATATTTGGCCCTATTTACCTATTATATCATATGTGATGTGACTCATACTATATGTTATTATCGATCACCATATTTTGAATATTTCATATGCTATACTTATAGTTCATCACTTGTTGCCATATAATTTTAGTACTATTTGTTCTATCCCTCACTATAATTGCTTCTAACTATTTCAGGTTCCGATTCAGCTTCAATGGTATAAAGTTTTCATGCATTTTTGTATATAAGTACTTACTAAGTATTTTATACTCAGCCCCATGGGTTTAAATGTATGCAGGTGTCGGTGAGGTCCGAGTTCCATAGGTTACTCTTTCTTCGCCGTGGACATTTTGACATATATGTAAATATTATAAGTTAATCTTTTATCCAAATTCTGTCCAGTAGCTCCATGGTACTATAATCCAAAGTATGAGTATTTAGGTTAATATGTATGTATGTATGTATGTGTGTATGATGATATAGTTGCCCAGTTTGGTATTATGTTGTGATTTGAGAAATATGGATGAGTGGATGATGTGAAGATGGAGTTGAGTTGAGAAATGACATTTGGAAGTGTTTAATTGATAAATGGTAAGTTGGCATGTTAAAAATACAGAGGAAACTCTGCTGGATTTTCGACAGAATATTGGCATAATGTATATGTGTGAGATTAGGCATGAAATGTTAGGTAACATGCACTAATAGTATGAATAAGGTAATGAGCATAAGAATTAGTCCTAGATGTAATCTAAAGGCATGAAACATGTATTGGATATATATATAAGCTAATTTGTATTAGGGGTTCATCGAGGTACCGGTAGCTACAGGCGAATCCTGTATCCTTGGACTATCGGGGCTCACTAGTTTGGGTCGTGACAAAATTGGTAACAGAGCCAAAGGTTCTGTTTGTCGTATACTGTAAGCATGTTGTTAGCATATATAACCCTTGTACGATGAAGCATAGGTATTTATATATCGTCAAAGTATAGTCATCGTCATTGTTTTATATTCTACGTATTGATATGAAATTACTCTTTCTAATTTGATTATGTATTTTCTTTTAGTGTGCAAGGATGTCTCAGCACGCTTCTGGACTGAATTTTCTCGCAATTGAGAGGGATCATCGAGAGTTGAGCGGTGAGGTGGAAGTTGCCTCTAATGCCTCAGTGCAGGTGACTGAACCATCTCGAAGTTGTAGGCGCACTGAATCTTATGTGGCAGGGGATGCATCCTGGAGGCAGGAAATGCAGGAATTTAGGAGGGAGATATTACAGATACATTTGGTAGCATAGCCTGCACTAGTACAACAGCCTCCCCCATCACCCATTCAGCCTGATATACGGCCTGAGGCACCCCCAGTACCAGTTGATCACCAGAGACAAAGGGGTCACCAGATTATAACCGAGGGTGGGGTAACTATGTCAAAATTTAGAAGGTTTCAGTTGCCCACATATGCAGGGGAATATGGCACGGATCCCAGTGACTTCGTGGAGGAGGTGGATAAGGTTGTTAGGAAGCTGCCATATTCTGATGCTAGAATAATAGAACTGGTAGATTTATTGTTACAGAAGGATGCTTCTACTTGGTTTGATGAGCACATAGATGAGAATATCCATAGTGATGACCTGATGACCTAGGCTGAGTTCAAACAGTAGTTGATGGATGAGTTTTTGACCGAAGGGCTTAGATCAGGGAACATTGTTAAATTTGAACAGTTGAGTGAGGGCAATCTTAGTGTTCCTGAGTATGCCAGGGAGTTTAGGTGATTGAGCAAATATGCGAGGAGGATAGCCCCGACTGAGGCAAACTTGATTGACAGATTTAGGAGAGGGTTGCATGCTCTATTGTTTAATGCCCTCATAGCTGTGGAACTTACTTCTTTGGGTAAGGTTATTAATAAAGCTGCCTAGATGAAAGCTAAGTATAAAGAGGAGAGATATGTGAAACACCAGAGGAAAAGGGGTAGAGGTGGTGAGTTTTGGAGACCGGGGGAGGGATCTTCACAGCAGCAGTCAGTTCGATTACCTCCCAGGTCAGGACACTTAGTTTCATCCCAGAGATAGGGGAGACCACAGTATAGAGAGCAAGGAGGGAGATTTGTTGCTCCTATTTATTCTCAGGGCTCTAGTAGGCCCCGAAAGATGACCTCAGAGCCACCTATTTGTAGACATTGTGGTAGGAGGCACGTTGGAGAGTGCCGGATGAGATCGGGAGCATGTCTTCGGTATGGATAGTTTGACCACTTCTGTAGAGATTGTCCTATGTGGACTCCATATCCAATAGGTAGTACAGGGTCTCAGCCGACAGTTTAGATGTGTAGAGGGGGACCCGATAGGGATAGACCATCAGGTACAGGTCAGACATTTGTCCAATCAGCTGCCGACAGAGGTCAGGGGAGAGTTTTTACTATGACCCCATAGCAGGCCCAGGGTTCTCATGGCACAGTTGTTGGTATGGTTTCTATACAGCTTGATATTGCTTATGTGCTATTTGATTCGGGTGCCACACACTTATTTGTTTCACCTGTATATGCTGAGAGATTGGGGATTGATATGAAACCATTACTGATGCCATTGGATGTTGCTATACCTGTAGGGGAAATATCATTATGGGTTTTCGATATGAGCATTGTGCTGTGACTATATGTGATCATGTGTTATATGCTTATTTGATTGAATTGCCTATGCTTGAGTTTGATGTCATTCTAGGCATGGATTGGTTGACAACCTATAAAGCTGTGATTGATTGTTTTATGAAATGTATAGATTTCAGACTTGGTGATCGGGAGACCTTTAGCTTCCAGGGGGAAGTAAATAGATGTGCAACGGGTTTAATATCGGTGATTGAGGCGAGTCGATTGATTCAGATGGGATGTGAGGCATATTTGGCTGTAGTAGTTGATACTACTAAAGTATCAGTTGCATTGGATGATATTCCTATTGTAAGGAAATTTTCGGATGTGTTTCCAGATGATCTACTAGGGTTACCTCCTAAGAAGGAGATAGAGTTTGAGATTGATGTATACCCGGGTACAGATCTCGTTTCTATTGCACCGTATCGTATGGCTCCACTTGAATTGAAAGAGCTAAAAGTGCAGTTGCAGGAACTCCTTAAAAAGGGATTTATTCGCCCTAGCAGTTCACCCTGGGGAGCTCCAGTTTTATTTGTTAAGAAGAAAGATGGGTCACTTCGGATGTGTATAGAATACGAGCAGTTGAATAAAGTGACCGTAAAGAATAAATACCTATTACCATGAATTGATGATCTCTTTGATCAATTGTAGGGAGCTTGCTACTTTTCAAAAATTGATTTGAGATCAGGATATTACCAGTTGTAGATTAAAACGAAGCATATTCAGAAAACTACTTTCAGAATCCGATATGGCCATTATGAGTTCTTGGTACTGCCATTTGGGTTAACAAATGCTCCCGCAGCTTTCATGGATTTGATGAATCGGGTATTCCGACCCTATCTTGATCGGTTCATCATTGTTTTTATTGATGATATATTGGTGTACTCTAAAAACAGAGAAGATCATGAGGAGCACCTCAGAATCACATTGCAGACTTTGAGGGAGAATCAGCTTTTTGCAAAGCTTTCTAAATATGAATTCTGGATGAATGAGGTGACCTTTTTAAGGCATGTTATTAGGATGGACGGTCTTAAAGTCGACCCGCAATAAGTTGAAGCGGTCGCAAATTGGCCACGCCCTACCTCAGTGACAGAAGTACGTAGTTTCCTTGGTTTGACAGGATACTACAGTCGATTTGTGAAGGACTTTTCTAAAATTGCTTCTCCTCTAACGAAGCTAAACAGGAAAGATGTGAAGTTCCAGTGGGATGATAGGTGTGAGATGAGTTTTCAGACTTTGAAGAACTGTCTTACGAGTGCTCTAGTTTTGGCACTACCTATTGAGACTGGTGTGTTTTCCATTTATTGTGATGCTTCCAGAATTGTTTTGGGATGTGTATTGATGCAAGATGGAAAGGTCATTGCATATGCATCTCGATAGCTGAAGAAGCATGAGGTGAACTATCCCACCCATGACTTGGAGTTAGCAGCGGTTATTTTTGCTTTAAAGATATGGAGACACTATCTCTATGGGGTGAAATATGAAATATATACTGACCATAAAAGTCTCCAATATCTATTACAGCAGAAAGAGTTAAATCTGCGGCAGAGACGATGGGTAGAGCTATTGAAAGACTATTATTGTCAAATATTTTATCACCTGGGGAAAGCAAATGTAGTAGCAGATGCTTTGAGCAGTAAGTCGACGGGAAGTTTATTGCATGTATCAGCTACAGAGAGGTCTTTGGTATAGGATCTTCGAGAGTTATTTGCTATGGGCCCACAGTTTGATTTGGAGACTAGAGGGCAACAGTTAGTACTAGTGGCACAGTTTTAGGTGAGACCACTGTTACTTGATGAGATTAAAAGCTCTCAGAATGTTGATCTGCAGTTAGTTTGGATTAGAGAGTTGTTGCAAGAGGGGAAAGCTCCAGATTTCAAAGAAGATGGAGAGGTATTGAAATGTAAAGGGCGGTTATGTGTACTGGATGTGAAAGAGCTTCAGGAGCAGATTATGCGAGAGATAGATTATTCTCCTTATATAGTGCACCCTGGTACAATAAAATGTACCATGATTTGAAAGCTCATTACTGGTGGCCAACTACGAATGGCGATATTGCTCGATGTGTATCTACCTTTTTGGCTTGTCAAGAGGTGAAATTTGAACACCATAAGCCTTCTGGGTTACTATAGGAGATAGAGTTACCGGAATGGAAATGGGAGCAGGTTACCATAGATTTTGTGGTGGGATTACCACGATCTCGGAGGGGCTATGATTCAGTATGGGTAATAGTAGACCGATTGACGAAGTCGACTCAATTTTTAGAAGTGAAGACTACCTATACTGCTGCACAATATGCTCAGTTGTACATTGACAAAATTGTGCGATTGCATGGTGTTTCAACAGTGATTATTTCTGACAGGGTACTCAATTCACATCCTGATTCTGGCAAAAATTTCAGGAAGCACTGGATACTCAGTTGCATTTTAGTATAGCTTTTCTCCCTCAGATAGATGGTCAATCAGAGCGTACGATTCAAATATTGGAAGATACGTTACGTCTCTGTGTTTTGGACTTTAAAGGTAGTTGGGATCATTATCTTCCATTGATAGAGTTTGCTTATAATAACAGCTACCACTCCATGATTGGCATGGCACCATATGAGACGTTGTATGGACGAAAATATAGATCACCCGTGTGTTGGGTGGAACCCGGTGAGAAATAGTTAGAGGGGCCAGATTTGATTCGGGAGACGATTGAGAAAGTTCCTTTGATTAAGGACAAAATTAGAACAGTTTTCAGTCATCAGAAAAGCTATGCAAATCCGAAGAGGAGAGATGTACAATTCTCTGTAGCTGATCATGTATTTTTGAAAATATCACCTATGAAAGGGGTGATGAGATTTGAAAGAAAAGGAAAGTTGTCCCCTTGGTTTATAGGGCCTTTCGAGATTCTTGATCGGTAGTGTATCTTATCGGTTGGCCCTCCTACCTAATTTGAGCCATGTGCACCCGGTATTCCAAATATCTTTGCTAAGGAAATATGTGTCAGACCCTTCACATATCCTTCAGCCACAGGACATTGAAATTGACGAGGAGTTGTCATATGAGGAGATCCCAGTGGAGATAGTAAACCAACAGATTTGTCAACTTCGTAACAAAGAGATTTCGATGGTAAAAGTTCTGTGGCGTAACAGGAAGATAGAGGAGTGTACTTAGGAGAGTGAGTTGGAGATGAGGAAGAAGTAGCCTCAACTCTTCAGTGACTCAGGTATCTAATTTTAAACTTTGCTAGTATTTAAATTCGAGGACGAATTTATTTAAAAGGGGTGGAATGTAACACCAAGTCCTAATCGAGCCTAGTATAGTTAAGGATCTTTGGGAATTTCTGTTTAATTATTTGAAATTAATTTGATGTGCTCACATGTGTGGTTAATTGTTAATTGATTGTTTAGATAAAATAAAATAATGATAATAAAATAAATAAATAAAATAAAATAGTTAAATTAGGTTATAAAAATGATAGAACATGATTGCAAAAGCAAATAAAAATTAGGAATTTAATTAATAATTTATAAGGACCCAATTAAAGTAAAAAAGTAAGAGGGAGGAGTAAATAGTACTTTTACTCATCTTAATTCAACGAAATAAGGTATTGGTGCATTTTAATCCTAAGGATGCATGTATAGGTTGCAAAGCTTGCTTTATGAGCTTGGTTGTAGTGAATTGCATGGCAAAAGTCCACTAACCATTAAAATAAGATAAACAAATATGCATTTTGATCATTTCCCCTCCAAAAACTGTGAGCATCAAAGAAGGAAGAAAAAATTCCTCCTTTTGGTTCGGCCATTAAAGAAAAGATTCAAGATTTATGTTAATTTTTGAAGCTTGGGTAGAAATCTTCATCTCATATCCTCCATTTCTTCAAGCTAGGTTCAAGCTTGGATTTAGGTGAGAGTTTGGAGGGCTAGGGTTTCGGCCAACCTAAGAAAACTTGAAGGTGAGTTTAAAAATTCTAGTTGTTTAATGGTTTATTGGCATTTGAATGTAGATTTGGATGATTTAATTGAGGAATTAAACTCCTATTGTGTAAATTGGATTGTGGCCGAATTGACTTGGGGAAATTTGGGAAAAAATGATTTTGTGTTTCAATTGGGAAATTGATGAGATAAATGATGTTCAATAGATGCAATTAATGTTAATTGGATGATAGATTTTAGATTGAATTTCAATTTTAGATTGTACCATGAAACCGAATAGGAATTAGGGTTTTAGTGTGGAATTTCTTCAAAAAGTTCTACAATTGAATGTTTAAACCTTTAATTGACATGGTGAATTGACTTTTGGAACCTTAAATTGAAAGAAAATGTGAGGGGGAAGAAAAGCCCCCTTTGGCTGAATGCCAAAATTGGGGAAAGGGGGGAAATTATTTGGTTTTAGTGAAATTGGTTGTTTAGATGTGTAATTGGTGACTTGAATTGGTTAATTGTAAGTGTAATTGGAGAATTAAATATTGAATTGGGAAAAAACCCCAAAAACGAACCTATTTAGGTCAAGCATGAGGAATTTGGTTTTATTTTGTGCAATTAAGTTTAAAAGTGTTAAATAGATGCGTTTAATTGTTGAATTGTGAAGTTGAATTGGAAAAATTAAACTTTTGTGACCTAACACCCTTAGGCCGAATGGACAGTGACCTAGGGCTAGGGTTTATAAGATCAACTATGTGTATAATTTGATAATTAAGTGTAATATGTTTAATTGGTAAGTATTTGAAGCATATAGGAAGAAATTGGTATGCTTGATTTGTGTTGAAATCTGTTTAGGTCTTTATGACTTGTAAAGTTCAAAATGCTTTGGCATGAAACCTAGGCTTGAATGTAAGCCCAAAATGTCTTTAATATGTTAATATGTATATGAATTTATGTGTTGTATAAGGAATATGAGGTTTAAATGTTGGTAGCCAAAGATTGGCTTTGGCCGAATGGCCTATATGTGCAAAAAGGCTAAATTTGTCATTTGATAGGAAATGTGACCAGTGATTATGAATATATTTGAATTTGGTATGTATTATGTGTATATGTGATGATTGAATCCTTACAGAGAGAATATATATAAATAGAGGTGAGTCACCCGAGGAAGGGACCAGTTGGGCAGTCGCCGTAACCGTTAGGGGGTCGACTGGCTAGCTAGGAGCTTTGAGCCTTAGCTACATTTTGGAAGTAAGTTTTTATATACAATTATTGCATTTATACATCATATGGAATAACATATTTATTTGAATTGATTTGATACTTAGAAACCTTGATTTCATTCGAAATGTCAAATTGGCACCTAAAATGACCCGCCGAACTAACCTAAATTGTCTGAAACTTCGAATTGTTATAATTCGAAGCCTAGGAAGTATTTTAACCCGATACTTGGCCCAATCCTTTACCCTATCCCTAAGCTTCAAATTGATACCAAATAGTCCATCTAAATGTGTTCATAATATAGAGGACCAGAAACTCTTCAACAATCCTAAAACGAACCCGTAATTTGACTTGCCATTTGCGCCCGCAAAATTGGGCCCCGGCGGCGCCGTTTCTTAACTTTGGCCAGTGTGCCTATATGATACTTGTGACATGAAAATGAGTTGTTATATGTGAAATTGAGCTATATTTGTGATCTTATATCCATTATATGAGACTTTTGCATATGATAACATAACAGGGCTACTATGACGGGGTGGCAGGATTATCTGTCGACCGTGTGCACACTGGTATCTATTTGACCCTAGCTAGATAGGGGAGTTATATTCTCTAGTCGTAAGAGCGGATTACTCTTACGTAACTATTGGTTTTGCGCTATTGTGCCATATATATATATATTGGTTAGCACAATTGTGTATATTGGACATATTGCCCCTAATTACCTGTTATATCATATGTAACATGACTCATACCACATGTTATTATTGTTCACCATATTTTGAACATTTCATATGCCATACTTATAGTTCATCACTTGTGCCACATATTTTCAGTACTATTGGTTCTATCCTTGGCTATATTGCTACTAACCTTTTCAGGTTTCGGTTCAGCTTAAATGGTATATAATTCTCATGCATTTTTATATATAATTACTTACTGAGTATTTTATACTCACCCCCGTAGTTGTAAATCTTTTCAGGTGCCGGTGAGGTCCGAGTTCCACAGGCTCATCTATCTTCGCCATGGACATTTGACACATCTATGTAAATATTAAGGATTAATCTTTTGTTCCAAAAATTTGTCTAGTTGCTCTATGGTACTGTAATCTAAAGTATGAGTAATTAG
>CANXYC010112347.1:0-13062 GCA_948193065.1 Aleurites moluccanus | reverse complement strand
TGATGGTCCTAGGATGCAGGAGATGCCAGAGGCGACTGGTACCCGTAGAACCAGTATCACATACTATAATTAATTACTATCAATTACTCATTTAAGTTCCATTTTGGCATTGTGTAATATGTATGTAATTCATTCTGCATTTAGCTGTAATTACCATTATCTCATGCCATAACATTAATTAAACTCCATGTAATACCATACGTACATAATCATGGTCTAACTATGCCATTTATACAACCTATGGAGCAACTAATAATACATACAAAATACAGTGTTAAAATAATTACACTGCGATTATAGACGCTACAGAATTTCTCGAAAAACAACAGTTGGGAATCTGCCTTCTACCTGCACCAGGAAAGGGAAATAATGAAAGGGTGAGTATAAAATACTCAGTGAATCTAATATGCATTGACCAAAAGAAAAGATGGGAATATCAATAAACAGTAGACAGATAATCAATGAATATTAATCTGTTAAACAATATCTAAATAAAGAATCAGAATATAGTGAATGACTGTAGAATCAATAATCAGGTAAATGAAACTGTATCAAATGGATAGGACAGATAAAGGGTCATGAAACTCATATCAAATGTAACAATCATGTATCAATATACATAAGATTGATCAGGTCTTATGGTTAGGACTGTTAACCCTTCCCAGCTAGGGTATCATTATACAATGTGCACATTGTCGACAGTATATACCCACTACCCCATCGGAGAGGTGACTCTGTCAAATCTCATTAGAATCAATAAGATCATGAAACAAGTCAATCAATATCAATAAACAATAAGGATCTCATCAAATAACAGTAGCTCATGAATTTAATCAAATGAGACTGCAATTAAGCAATGGATATGCAATGGAAGTAGGAATAAACATTGATATTAAAAATAGCAATAAACATTGGAATGATTCAAAAGTTGAACCAATCAAGTCAAGGAGTTGGCTCAATTGGCATGTCAATGTCGCTAGCGAAGATGGCATTCAAATGGTAGGCCTATGGCTGAAATAATGGTAGGCCTATGGTAAAATAAACTAGACATTTTGTTAAACACAAGGTGTGCAACAATGAATGGATAAGTTGGCTAGGTTATGGTGCAATATTGACATTGCCCATACAATCAACAAATAGTTCACAATCAATACAACACAATAGGTAATAATTACCCGATAATAAACATCATTAAAAGGATTCAAATGGCATGTGAAATCAGAAGAAAAAAAGGCAAAAATGGCCAACATAGATTCGACCAAACATGGCCTTTTGGAGCAAGTTTCCAAATAACATTTTAACACATTAGGCATGATAATTTATGTATATTAAACTCACCTCATACTTCAAATCACCTAGCAAAATTGATTTGCCACCAATTTCTTCAAAGTAAGCAATAATGGCAATCTTTCAATTCCTTGCTTTCTGCATCAAACCAATCAAATATAATCCTTCTATTAGCCATCAATTAACATAATCTAACCTATTTAATATTAACTAACACTAATTCAAAGATTCAACTCTTACAACTTCAACCTAGGGTTTCCAAATTGGGGAAAACTTATCAAATGCATCAATTGATGCAATTAAACACAATACCCATCTATTTTATCTTCTAATACACATAAATCAATCATAAAACCAAACAAATCAACTTATTACCTCAAATTGATGTTTGGGATGAAATTTTCAATGTGATGGTTCTTGAAATTCTTTAAGTTCCAAGGTAAGAAATGGATGGAAAATGGAAGAACAAAGGTTTGATTCAAGTTTTCTTTAAGTTTTCCTTAGGTTTTTGCGTGAAATATCGAGGGATAAATGGCATGGGTGGTTCAGCCAAGGCTAGATGGGAGAAGAAGATGAGCAAAAACAATCCTAAGTATTACTTATATAGGTGGTTTAAGTAGTAAATTACATTTAAGTCCTCAAACTATCCATAAATTGGACTTTGACCCCATTTTCTTCTTTAATTTATTCTGATAATTCTGTTGAGAATTAGATTTAAAAGTGAGAACTGAAAAAGCTTCTTTTCATCTGTACTTTATTATAAAAATAGTTTTAGAGCCATTTTAAAATTCAGACAGTTGGTTTTCCACTATACCCCTAAAGTTTAACTTATTTACGATTTTCCCATTACTTAAATTTTCAGTGTTCTTAAACATTTTTCAACTTTTTATTTTAACCATAATTTCACATATAAATATATGATTCTTTACCCCTGATCTGAATCTGAAATTCATTTGTCAACCAGATAGCTATTTCCCCGAGCAATGTAATTAACACCGATATTTTTTGGGACAGTATCTCAATTGCATTCTAACTGTGTTTTAAAAATTATTTTTAGTTATTTCTATATTCCCAAACCAATAATTGGTTATGCTATTATTCAATTATGATAGCCTTTTCTAGGGTATTACACCCTGTATACGCTTCTCTAATCGTTGCAATGCATCGTCCCCTAGGGTCGGGATCCAGTCTCTTGAGCTTCATCACGAAGACCGCTGCTTCCACCACTGGCTACAACTAGGCTCTGATACCACCTGATGCAGCGTAGTAAGCGTTTAAAGCAAAAAAAAGAGTTTTTAGGTTGACTAAAATTTTTGTTGAATAATAGTTGCCTCTAAAATGATGAATATGAAGCTTATATACAGTCTCAAACCCTAATATTGAAAAATAAAATTAAAAGATATAAATTTAAAAATAAAAAAAATAAGTCTGGAACTAAAAATGGTCCATTAAGGCACTAAACGAATGATTTTATAGATGAATTTGAGATGGGATATTATCGGGCTCAAAAATCACTTTTTTATATATTATGGGCCCCGTGACTCATCCTGGATCAAAAGTTAGGATTACTTATTCGCCTGCTGATAAAATAATATTATTTGGGCCCCCATTTGGATTTATGCTTATCCAAATGATTTAGAAACTAAAGGCTAGCTTCCTCCACATCATAGTAAGAATAAATGCAAGAGATCAACCTTGGTTAAGCTTTTATTAAAATATTACTTCTAATCATTTATATTTATTGTTTATTGAGCTAATTAATTGTAAAATAATACTTGTGAGTTATTATTTGTAAAATCTTTAATATTGTTGAAACTCATTGATTGCTTGAGAGTTTGGAAAAAGCAAAAGGAATTTTTTCTTCTCATCTCTTGTAATTCTAAAAGGATTTGTGTAATACCCTGAAATTTATGTTTCAGTTATTAGGCAGTTTTATTAAGTATCAGACCAATAACACCGATGATAATTATCCAGTTTAAGGAATTAGTACAATATTAAATTTAAACTTATTTTTTCTCAGATACATGGGTAATGAGGGATTAAAAATAATGATAGTTAATGATATGAAGAAAGTATGAAAAAGTGTTAAGAGTGATGAAAAATCAATAGAATGGCAAAATCATAAATAAGTGAAATTTCAAGGGTATTTTGGGAAACCACCTGTCTAGGATCCAGAATTCCTCCAAAATCTATATAATATTAAACTACAGCTAAAAATAAGCTTATTTACTCCCCACTTTGAAATCTAAAACTGAATAGAATTGACAGAATTAGTTACAAAAAACTTTCGGGTCAAAAGTAAAACTAATTAAGTTTTGGAGTGAAAAATCTAATTTTCAAAATTTGCCACCTGTAAATATCACAATTAGCCATTTCTTCCACCAAATTACTTCTTCTTCTTCTTCTTCTTCTTCTTCTTCTTGTTTGTCCAAACCATTCACCATCCATTTCCATCAAATTTTCATGCAATTTTCCAAGAAAAATCGAAGAAAACTTGAATTCCAACCTTGATAAACCTAATTCCATCCAATTTTCATCAAAAGAATCAAAGGAAAACTAAGAATACTTCACTTAAAGAATTCGGCCACACCATCATATTAAGGTAACTTGAAGTTTTCTTCATCCTTTCAAGTTAATTAGGTGTTTTAGATGTTGAATTAGATTAGATTTAGCATTAGATTGCACTAATTTGTTCAAATTGATGGAAATCCCTAATTTCAAACCCTAATTAGGTTATGTTTGTAACCAAACCCTAGTTTAAATTTCTATAATCTATAATTAAGTTAGTTTATATTTAATTGTAACCATTGGAAGCTAAATTGCTGATAGTTTTTGTAATACCCTAGGAAATGCCACCATAATTGAACAATAGCATAATCAATTATTGGTTTGGGAACACCAAAATAACTAAGGATAATTTTTAAAACACGGTTAGAATGCATTTAAGATATTATCCTGGAAAATGTCGGTGTTAATTACACTGCCCAGAGAAATAACAGTCCGGTTGACAAATAAATTTCTGATTCAGACCAAGGGGTAAAGAATCATATATTTATATGTAAAATTATGGTGAAAAGAAAAGGTTGAAAAATGTTTAGGAACACTGAAAATTTAAGTAATGGCAAAATCATAAATAAGTTGAACTTTAGGGGGTATAGTAGGAAACCAACTGTCTGAGTTTCAGAATGGCTCTAAAACTATTTTTATAATAAAATACAAATAAAAAGAAGTTATTTCAGCTCCCAATTTTAAATCTAATTCTCAACAGAATTGTCAAAATAAATTATAGAAGGAAATGGGGTCAAAGTCCAATTTATGGATAGTTTAAGGACTTTAATATAATTTGCCAATTTTGCTTAATATATAAGTATGCCTTAGAAGAATTTTGCTTCATCTTTTCTCTTTTTCTTCCTTTGGCTGAAATCTCCATAGCTCTGCCTCTATTTCCAAGTCATTTCTTAAGAGAAAATTTAAAGAAAACTTGATTTTAACTTGCTTCTTCCATTTGCCATCAATTTCTCACCTTGAATCACAAAGGAAATTAAGAACAATCACCTTGAAAATTTTGGGTGGATCATCAAATTGAGGTAACATGTTGATTTCTTTAGTTTATTGGTTGATTTAGGTGTATTAGATTATAAATTAGATGAGTTTAGTGTTTGATTGCATCAATTGATGCATTTGGTGAGTTTTCCTAAATTTGAAACCCTAGATTAAAGTTGTATGATTTGAATCCTTAAATTAGTGTTAATTAATGTTAATTAAGCTTAGATTATGTTAATTATAGGCTAATGGATGAATTATTTGTGATTGATTTAGTGTAGAAAATAAAGATTTGGAAGATTGCACATTTTGCCTTCTTTGAAGCTTAAGGTGGAAAATCAATTTTTCTAACTTATTTGAAGTGTGAGGTGAGTTTAATATGCATCATTTAACATGTCCAAAGCATTGAATTGATGATTTGAATCCTCCTCCATTTTTTCCATTTTGGCCGAACCACCTAGCACTATTCATCACCTTGAATTTTGCTTGTTTTTCCTTTGGTTTCCTAAGCCATTTTGATTCATTTGTTGATGTATATTGTTGAATAATTATTTCTTACTGTGTTGCCTATATTGTTAGTTGTTTGTTGATTATATGGGCAATGTCAATGTTGCACAATAACCTAGCCAAATTGTTCATTCAATGTTGCACACCATGTGTTTGACAAAATGCCTAGTTCATTTTGCCATAGGTCTACCATTGTTTCATCCATAGGCCTACCATTTGAATGTCATTGTCGCCAGTGACATTAGCATGCCAATTGAGCCAACTTCTTAACTTTGATTGGCCAACTTTTGATTCATTCCAAGGTTAATTGTTATTCGTAATACCATTGTTTATTGCTTCTTCTATTGCTTATCTATTGCCTAATTGCAGTCTCGTTTGAATAAATTCATGAGCTATTGTTATTTGATGAGATCATTATTGTTTACTGATATTGATTGACTTGCTTCATGATCTTATTGATTCCAATGAGATTTGACAGAGCTGCCTCACCGACGGGGTAGTGGGTACATACCGTCAGCAATGTACACATTATATAATGATACCCTAGCTGGAAAGGATTAACTATCACGATCCATTCTCGAGATGCAACGGTCCTAGGATGCGGGAGATGCCAAAGGCAACCGGCACCTGTAGAACCCATTATCACGTGCAATCATCTATTACCATTAATTTATTATTCAGTTACCTAATTACTATTCATTCTGTCAATATATAATATGCTTGTAAATTTTACTACAATTGGCTGTAATATCATCATATCATATCATATCATTAAACTCCAATATAATCCATACATATATGTTCATAAACTAACTATACCATACATAACCCATGGAGCAGCTAGGATATGAACATACAAAAATAATACAGTGTTTATATAATTACACTGATATAAATACTACAAAATCCACAGAGTGTCAAAATGTTGGGATATTTCCCTCCTACTCTGCACCTGGAGATGGGAAATAGTGAGAGGATAAGTATATAAGATACTCAGTGAATCTAATATGCATTGACCAATAAATAGGTAATGGAATATCAATAAACAATAGACAGATGAAATAAATAAATCAATCTGCTCAAAAGTCTATGAATATAGAATAAAGTAAAGAAATGACTGAAAAGTCAGTACTCATATCAAAGGAAGGTATATCACATGGACAAGACAGATATAGGGCCATGAAATGCATAGAATATGTGTCAAACATATATCAATCTCATATCAATAAACATAAGACGGATCAGGTCTTATGACTAGGACTGATAACCCTTCCCAGCTATGGCATAAATATACAATGTGCATAATACTGATAGTATGTACCCACTACCCTGTCAAGGAGGCAGCTCTGTCAAATCACATCAGAATCAATAGAAATAAGAAACAAGTCAATAGATACCATTGAACAATAATGGTATCACCAAGTATCAATAATTCATCATCAATCAATTCAATGAGCAATAGAACCAAAGGAATAGCAATAACAAGTGATTATACAATGACCAAGGGTTTGGCAACCAACAATAGGATGTAACATAAGTTGGCCATTTATGAACAAAAAGTTGATGCAATTGGCATGCCATTGTCACTGGCGACGATGGCATTCAAATGGTTGGTCTAGGGATTTTTGAGCTAGGCATTTTGACAAACACTTGGTGGGCAACTTTGGGTGGCCAATTTGATAAGGTTTGGGTGCAACTCCAACATTGCCCCAATTATTAAAAACAACACACATTATAGGCAATTCCATAGGCATTATAAACACAACAATAAACAACATTAAATAGATCAAATTGGCTTAGGAAAAACAAGCCAAAATGAAGTAAAAACCAAAGGCAAAAATGGCATTTAGGGTTCAGCCAAAATAGGGTTTTTGTATATGAATTCCAAACTTCAATTTAATACTTTAGGCATATTATTTGATGCATAAAAGACTCACCTAATACTCCAAATAAGCCACCAAAATTGATTTACCTCCAATTCTTCAAAGTAGACAAAAATGGCAAATTTCATCAATTTGATTTTCTACATCAAACCAACTATAAATAACTCATCAATTAACTTCCAATTAACATATTCTACACTCATTTTACATATACTAATCCAAAATCACATAGCCATTTCATACAACTTAGGTTTAGGGCTTGAAAATTGGAGGAAAATGCTATATGCATCAATTGATGTAATTAAACACATTACCCAATCTAATTAACATCTAATATACCTAAATCAATCATAAAATCAAACAAAATAATAATTTACCTCAATTTGAAGATTTGACCAGAAATTCCTAGATGTTTAGTTCTTGAATTTCTTTGATTTTCATGGTAGAAAATGGATGGAAGATGGAAAATATGTGGTTTAATTCAAGTTTGCTTCAAGAAATTTGAAAGAAAAATGGGTAGAAGATGAAGGGAAAATTTCGGCCAAATGGGAGAAGAAGAGAAGAAAATGAAGAAAAAATTTCTAAGTGTGGCTTATATACTAAGTCACATTTGGCAAATTTCATTTTGGTCCTTAAAATTTCCTTAAATTATACTTTTGCCATATTTTTCCCCATAATTTATTCTGACGGACTTTGAATTTCAAAGTGAAGATTCAAACATCTTATTTTTATTTATATTTTATTATAAAAATAGTTTCAGAGCCGTTTTGAAACTCAGACAGTCCAAATTCTACTATACCACCAAAGTTCCATTTATTTATGATTTTGTCATCGCTTACTTTTTCAGTGTTCCTAAACATTTTTCACCTCTTTATTTTTACCATAATTACATATGCATATATATATATAATTCTTTAGCCTTAGTCAGAATCATAAATTTATCTGTCGACCGGACTGCTATTTTCTCGGTCGCGTTTTCGACACCAACATTTTTCGGAAAAGTATTTCGTTTGTGTTCTAACTGAGTCTCTAAAATTATTTTTAGTCATTTCTATGATTTCAAACCACATACTGAGAACTTTAATCACATAATTATGATAGGCTTTTTTCTAGGGTATTACATTAACGATCCTAGCCATAAGGCCTAATCAATCTTATGTATATTGATAATGATTGTTACATGTGATATGAGTTTCATGGCCCTTTAAGTGTCTTATCCATGTGATATAGTTTTATTGACCTGTTTATTGACTCTACAGTCATTCACTATATTTTGATTCCTTATTCAGATATTGTTGAGCAAATTAATATTTATTGATTATCTGCCTATTGTTTATTAATATTCCAGTCATTTCTTATGGTCAATGCATATTAGATTCACTGAGTATTTTATACTCACCCTTTCATTTGTTTCCCCTTTCTAGGTGCAAAGTAGAAGGCAGATTCCCGACCGTTGTTTCCAAAGGAATTCTGCAGTGTCTATATAGCAGTGTAATTATTTTTACACTGTATTTTGTATGTATAATTTAGTTGCTCTATGGGTTGTATAAATGGCATAGTTATACTATAATTATGAATGTATGGTATAATATAGAGTTTAATTAATGTTTGGCATGAGATGATGGTAATTACAGCTAATTGCAGAATAAATGACAGATAGATTATAGAATGTCAGAATGGAACTTAATTAAGAAATTGATTAATTAATTGATAGTATTTGATTATAGTATATGATACAGGGTTCTACAGGGTGCCAGTCGCCTCTGGTATCTCCTGCATCATAGGACCGTCGCTTTTTGAAATTGGGACATGACAAAGAAAATAGTTTCAGAGCCATTCTGAAACTCATACAGTTGGTTTTTCACTATACCCCTAAAGTTCAACTTATTTACGATTTGTGACGCAGCGGGATATCAATGAAAAATGGAATTTTATTATAATTTGTTGATTCGCGCATGAATACTGGACAATAATCTTTTATAACCTGTTGATTTTATAAATACCAGGAAATAGGCATCAACTTCGTTGTTTTCTGAGAAAACCGAAACTGGAAGAAAATTAGGTTTCAATTAATCATCAAAAATTGTCTCTTACAAAACAAAACACGCATATTTATATGCTAAAAGAAGAATAAAACCCTAATGGGCTAAAAGGCTTCGGCCCAAATATAAAAAAAAATAAAATAGTTCACAAATAAGTAAAAGAATGCGCATAAAACTTCAGAGACACCGTTCGTGCTTTAAACGGTTGAATTTGGGGTCAAAACTGGGTTGTGCTAGGTATCTCAAGCATTGTTCTAGATCTCTGAATGAGCTTCGAAACAAGTACTCACGGGCCCCGTGGCTCATCCTGTGCTGAAAGTTATGGTCTTTCAAAGGAGACCTGCGTGAAAGGCCCTATCTTGCTTCTCCAAAAACTATAAAGCCTGCTCCTCTATCTGCTAGCCCGCATCATTTTGCCATTACATAAATTTTCAGTGTTCTGAAATATTTTTCAACTTTTTCTTTTCACCATAATTTCACATATAAATATATGATTCTTTATCCCCTGATCTGAATCAAAAATTCATCTATCAATCGAACTGCTATTTCTCTGGGCAGTGTAATTAACACCGACATTTTCCGGGATAATATCTCAAATGCATTCTAACTGTGTTTCAAAAATTATCCTTAATTATTTTGGTGTTCCTAGACCAATAATTGATTATGCTATTGTTCAATTATGGTGGTATTTCCTAGGGTATTACAGTTTTGGTGTAGAATCAAAGGAATAGTAAAATTTTCAATTTTGCTTACTTTGAAGGAATTGAAGAAACATGCTTTGTTTTGGCAATTGGAAGGTTTAGGTAGGTTTAATATACATCATATTACATGTTTATAACCATATTTTGAATTATGGAAACCATATGCAAAATTCCAAGGTTGGTTGAATGCCTTCATGCCATATTTCTTTGAAATTTTGCTTTATTTTCTCTTGTTTTCCAAGCCTAATTTTATCCAAATTGTAATGTTATTTGTTGAATTTGATTTGCCTATTGAATTATCCTCATTGTGAGCTTGTTGTTTGATATATGGGCATTGTTGAAATTTCACCAAAACCTAACCTAAATGTATGAAAGATACACACTAAGTGTTCGACAAAATACCTCAATGAATCTTTCATAGGCCTACCAAGCCAATGCCATCATCGCTAGTGACGTTGGTTAGCCAATTGCACCAACGTAACTGACATTGGTTTACCACTTTATTGTCCAACCCTTACTTAAATGTCATTCATGTTGTTGTTCTAATTATAACTTCCATTGCTTATATATGATTGATTAATGATACTGATTGAGTAATATATAAACCATTTGCTTATTGATGAGTACCTTGATCCTTATTTGTTCCTATTTATTAATTTCCTAAAATAATAATTCTATTGTCTTATTATATGTTAATTTGACAAAGCTTTTATTCCTATTTATTAATTTCCTTAAATAATAATTCTACTGTCTTATTATATGTTAATTTGACAGAGCTACCTTACCGATAGGATAATGGGTGAATACTGCATTATGCACAATGAATATTATAGACCCTAGCTAGGAAGGGTTAATATCCTAGCCACAAGGCTCAGTCTGCCTTATGTAATCTACATGTGATTTATATAATGTTATATGTGTTAAGGCCCATTATATGTCATCTCTACATAAGTTGTTAACTTATGACTTGTTAATTTGTTACAGACTATTGCTGTTAACCAATATTGCCCATTTGCCAACTGGTGTGCAAAACATATTGCCTAATGATTGATTATCTTATTTTCTTGATGATTAACCAACCCTAATGTGATATGATGTATGTTAAATTCACCGAATATTTTATACTCACTCTTTAGTTATTGAATATTTTTCAGGTCAAGAGTAGGCGGATTCCAGATTTTCTTCTTCTGTGGAACCAACAATTTATTTCTAGCAATGTAAATATTTGAACTCTATATTATGTAATATTCTAGTAGCTCCATGGATTTATAACTGGTTATAGTTGGGTTGTATAAATTGGTGTAAAATATTTTATATGGAGATTAATCATGTTTATTGCATGAATGATGAGATGAAACAACACTTGAACTATATAAAACTGAACAGGAAGTAATTAATTGAGTAACAGTAAGATAATAATTGAATATGTTATGGGTTCTATGAGTGTATGTCGCCTTTGGCAGTTCCTGCATCCTAAGACCGTCATGTTTCAATTTTTGGGACGTGACAGTTTGAGTGTGAGTCAAATAGGAATACACTTGTAAAGTTTGAATATGAGTCAAAATATTTAGGTTTTTTATCTTGAACCTATAAAAAAATCTCGTTAGTAAAATATTCAAGTGTAATTTTAAGGAGTAAACGTAGGCAAAAAATTGATGGAACCACTATAAAATATTGTGTCTCATTTTCTCTTTTCTTCATTCACAATATTTTTATTTGCCTTTAATTTTTAAAACCAAACAATTTACTCCCTCTTGGTTGCCAAGGGACTTTACTTCTTCTTGAGAGTAACCTTGAGAAACTAGTAATGCTTTGTTTCTTACCACAATTACAAATTCATCCAATTTGTTATGAAGAATCCATTTTGTTCTGATTGTTGGATAGTCTTGTAGTCTTGGATCTAATGTCCACACTTAACTTCTTTCAAATTGATTTATCTAAGTATAATGGACTTTTTATCTTGTTTTTACTCCTAGATTTGGATCACCAATTATTGTAGTGTCTTTAATCTTATTTCTTACTCTTAGATGGTTAGGTTCTTAATGTTGATGAATATGTCGTATAAATTCTTCAACTTTTATATCATTTTGACAAAATCCATGATATTTTCTTCTTGTTCTTTCAAGGATAAATTATCTATCATTTCTTCAATAGTTTTATCATGATTGTTGCTATCATCATTCTTTGAAGAAATATTATAAAAAATAATATGAATGGATTCTTTAACTAAGAAAGTATTTTATTTTTTATTTTTTTTGTTGAAAGCCTTATAACTTTTAGCATTTAAAAAATAACCAATAAAAATAGTTTCATCCAATTCAGCATCAAATTTACCAAAATTATTTTTACCATTGTTTAACACGGCATTTGCAACCAAAAGGATAGAAATAAGCATATTAGATTTCTTTCCTTTCCCTAACTCATATATTTTCAACAAGCCTAATCATTGCTCTATTTAGGATGTAAAAAGATGTATTAACTACTTCGACCAAAAAATATTTAAGCAAATTATTTTCACAAAGCATGGTTTTTATCATTTCAATAAGTGACCTATTTTTCTTTTCAACAACACCATTTCATTGAGGAGTTCTAGGTGCTGAAAAATTATGGAAAATGTCATACTCTTTGAAAAATATTTCAAAATCTAAATTTTCAAATTCTTTTCAATGATCGCTTCTTGTTAGTCTAGGTGCTCTGAGGACAATCATTGTAATGATGTTTTTAGAAATATATTAATAAAAAGGTATTATTTATTAATCAGTACTTATTATTATTTAGAGTAATATTGTATAACTGTTTAATAAAGTCCATGGTATAAACATAGCATGGAGGCATTCATGATGAGATCATGATAGTGAGATGCTTATCATGTGCAATTATGTTTTACCCTAAATTTTCCTAGTCATAGAATTAATGAGAATGGACATTATTGATTCGGAAAGACAAGCACATGCGTATACTATTTGATTTGATCAAATCATTTGATCTCATAAAGATGCTGACATTGGGATTTTTGAGTATAGCATGTGGATGCTTACTAGGAGTAGTAAGTACATCGGAGTGATCGCAGGAGATAGTCATATGGAAATCTAAACAATG
>CANXYC010112329.1:0-10889 GCA_948193065.1 Aleurites moluccanus | reverse complement strand
ACCCATCACATTACCATATCATGGATACCCACCAATTTCACATAAGTATAATCCCATAAGCCTAAAAATTTGGGCTTCATAATATTCGGCCCAAAGGGCCAAATTATACAAGACCCACTTTACTTACTCCGAGTTCACCATTTAACTATTTAACATACTAATTGAACCATTTTTAGCTCCATTGCACCAATTCAAGTCATTTCCCCCTAAAATGCCCTAATTAGGTTCAGTTTTGGGGATTTGTCCCAAACCAACCAAATATTTCTCAATTAAACCTACCATTGCCTAATTCAAGTTCCCAAGTACACCTTTAACTATCCCATTTTATTAAAGCTAACAAATTCCCCTCTTTTCCCCAAATTTGGCATTCGGCCAAAAGGGGGCTTTTATCCCTAAAGGTCCATTCACCCCATTCAAGCATTCAAACTTCAATTCATTTTGTCAATTAAAGGTTTAGAAGCTCAATTGCAGAATTTATAAACCAATTATTCCTTAAAACCCTAACCCTATTTCGGTTTCATGGTCCAAACTCAAACTGAAATTTAGTCCAATATTCACCATTCAATTAACTCTAATTACATATTTTTAACATGAATTATATCTTCCATTACCCAATTAAAACATAAAATAAATTTTCCCTAATTTCTCCCTAAACATTCGGTCCAAGGTAAGTTACACAACCAGATTTTAATTCCATATTTAATCACCATTTATTTTATCCATTCAACTTGTATACAACATAAATTCCTTATTTAGAATAAGGAAATCAAATTTCCCCAAATTTGCACAAATGGATTCGGCCACAAAGTTATTTCCCAATCATCATTCAAATTCAACCATTCAAATATCCCAAGCATCATTCAAAGGCAAAGAAATCACTAACCAACAGAATTTTTGGACATACTTACCCACTTCCTCAAGTTGATTGAACCCTAACTCTCCAAAGGCTCTACCAAGCTTGAAGTTGAAAATAATGGAAGAAATGGAGGAGATGAGAGGATAAATTCTTCTCAAAGTTCAAACAATTTCTCTAAAAGCTCCAAGAATTCTCCAATGGTCGAAATGCTTAAGGAAGAAGAGGGAAATTTCTTTTGTTGGCTTAAGGTACATGGTTTGTTGATGAAGAATGAAAAGCTGATTTGGTTTTTGAATTTTTTTATTAGTTAGTGGATATTTGCTATCTAATGTAGTGCATCCAATTCTACTAAGCTTACTTTAAGTCCTATACATGCATCCATTGGATGGAAATGTACCAATATCTCATTATATGGAATCAAGATGCAGAAAAATGCAACTAACTTCTTCCTCTTTCTATTTTCTTTCAAATAAGTCCTATAAATTCCCAAATAAATCCCTCCTTCTAAATAAATTTTAAATCAAGTCCTATTATTTAGAAACCCCAATTTTTTTCCTATTTTATTTTTTATTATCCTTAAATTATTTCATCATAATTTAATTAATTACAAATCAAACACACATAAATACACATCAATTAAATTCCAACTAATTTTAAAAAAATTCCCAAAGGTCCTAAACCATACTAAGCTCGGTTAAGCTTGGTGTTACACATTCCTCCTTACAGGATGGCACCAGTAGAACTGAAGGAATTAAAGGTGCAATTACAGGAGTTGTTGGATAGAGGATTCATTAGACCGAGTAGTTCTCTTTGGGGGTGCTCCAGTATTGTTTGTAAAGAAGAAGGATGGCTTCTTGAGAATGTGCATTGATTATAAGCAACTGAATAAAGTGACAGTGAATAACAAGTATCCGTTACCACAGATAGATGACCTGTTTGATTAGCTGCAGGGTGCTAGTCATTTCTCGAAGATTGATCTGAGATCTGGGTATCACCAGTTGAAGATTAGGCAAGGTGATGTACCTAAGACTGCCTTCAGAACCCTATATGGACATTATGAGTTCTTGGTGTTGCCATTTGAGTTGACAAATGCACCGACTGCATTTATGGATTTAATGAATAGGGTGTTCAAGCCATTTTTGGATAAGTTTGTCATAGTGTTCATTGATGACATACTTATCTATTCTAGGAGTGAGGAGGAGTATGTAGAGCATTTGAGGATTGTATTGCAGACACTTCGAGAGCATCAGTTATATGCTAAGTTATCTAAATGCCAGTTCTGGCTAACCAAAGTGTGTTTTCTTGGGCATGTGATTTGCAAAAATGGTATCAAGGTAGATCCTTAGAAGATTAAAGCAGTTGCGAATTGTCCTCAGCCTACCAGTGTTTATGAAGTCTATAGTTTTCTAGGTATGGCAGGGTATTACAGGAGGTTTGTGAAAGATTTCTCCATAATTGCAGCTCCGTTGACTAAGCTGACTCGAAAACAGGAGCATTATCTGTGGACTGATGAGTGTGAGAGCAGTTTTTAGACTCTGAAGTCTTGCCTCACAAGTGCTCCAATGTTAGCATTACCAGCGGAGGGTGAGAAGTTTACAGTATACTATGATGCTTCCCGAGTTGGATTGGGGTGTGTGTTGATGCAAAACATGAGAGTGATTGCTTATGCTTCTCGTCAGTTAAAGAAGCATGAAGCGAACTATTGGACCCATGATCTGGAGATGGCAGCTGTAGTGTTCACATTGAAGATTTGGAGGCACTATCTGTATGGATTGAAATGTGAGATATATACTGATCACAAGAGTTTACAGTATATATATTTCAGTGTAAGGATCTAAATCTTCGGTAGCATAGATAGGTGGAGTTGCTTAAGGATTATGATTGTGAAATCCTGTATCATCCGGGCAAAGCTAATGTCGTAGCTGATGCACTGAGCAGGAAATCTATGGGCAGTATAGTTCACATCTCGGTTATCAGGAGACCATTGATTTGAGAGATGAAAGAGTTAGCGGATATGGATATGGAGTTGGATTTGGGATCCCAAGATTGTACCCAGGCTCTGATAGCCCAATTTCGGGTGAAGTTACTGTTGATTGATGACATTAAAGTGGCTTAAGATAGGGATCCATATCTATTGAAGCTTAAAGAAGATGTACTGAATGGCAAGATGTCAGAGTTTATAGTGGAGGATGACATACTTGTCATGACCCGATTTCCCGAGCCACAACGGTCCTAGGGCACGGGAGATGCTAATGTCTACCGGCACCCATAGAACCAAGTATCACCCGCTTTCTATCAACCTCAATATATATATATCATTCATATTATTTAATTACTAATCATTATGTTAACCTGTCATGCCTTCTGTAATTGGCTACAACAAACATATATATATATCATATCATAATATCAACACGTAATATCATCAATATAATAATATCATCATCATATACATGTTCATTTCCTATCTAATCCGTACATACCCATGGAGCAGCTAGATAATGAACACCAAAATAAATGTTATACAAAATAGAATATATCTATATATACATCTGAAATTTTGTAGCAGAATCCTCAGAGAAATAGAAGACTGGATTCTGCAACCTTACTCCTCTCCTGAAAGGGGTAAACAAATAAAGAATGAGTATATATGATAATTAGTTAATTTACATGCATCGAAAATAAATAATAGGTATCGTATAAACAAAGGTATCGATAAAGTCAAAGAAATATCATATATGTTTGGTTACATATGGAAGGGCAGATAATGAGATGGACTGTATAAAAAGAAATCATACAATCTCCAAACAATCAATATCACTAGACCATGTAGGTCGGCAGTATCATATAAGCATAAGGCTGATTAGGACCTATGGCCAGGACCATAACCCCTCCCAGCTAGGGTTCAATAATACCATATGCACAAGGTCGACAGTAGTTCCCCACTACCCTGTCGAATCGATAGTTCTGCCAAAACCATATCAGGGTTAATAATGAGGGATACCACAAGCAACAATGGCATCCGGATAACAGTCAATCAAATAACAGTCAGTTCGGTATCAATCAATATAGTATGCATTATCATTAATGGCAATGCCATGTACAATATACAATCATTAATTAAGGGTTTAGTATTAAGGAAAAATCATAAAACAAAAGTTGGGTTTAGTGGTTAAAATGGTAGATATCAAATAAACAAAGTCATACAACATCATATGAATCGATTTGGTAAGGAAAATTTAAGCACAAATCAAGGAAAATCCGAAGGTAACACAAAGGCAATAGGGTTCGGCCATATAGGTTTCTTTGTAAATGGTGTCCAATAATCAATTCAAGCATTTAGGTAGGTCAAATGATGCATGTAGAACTCACCTAATGCTTCTAATAGCCAATGCACTAGCCAATTGAACCAATTCCACAAAATCCCTAAATTTTGGCTACTTTGAAACTCAAATTCCACAATCTACAATTCTACATGAAATTAACCATCAATTAGTTATCCATTCACATCAAATTAACTAATTCTAACATCAATTTATGGAACCCAATACTAATTCATTAAGTCATATCTTAAAGTTTCAAATCAACTATCAAATTTAGGGATTTCCACAAATTAGTATCAATCTAAGTAAATTAACACTAAACCCATCTATTTAGACCTGAATAACATCTAATTAATCAATTAGAACCAACAAATAAACCCTTACCTCAAATGGGTTAAAATGGGTCGAAATCTATACTTTAATGCTTCTTGAAAAATCCTCAGCTCCTTTCCACTAATTGATGACGAAAAACAGATGAGCACAAATAATACTTTTGATTTCTATGATATTTCCTCAGAAATTTGATGAAAAATGAAGAAATTTAAAGAAGAAAATGGAAACTGGTAGTTCGGCCTTCTATGGAGAAAAGAAGAACGATGGAGAAAACAGAGAAGAAAATAAATATAAGTTACCGCGAAATAAACAATAAGTTACTGCTTCTTTAAATAGGCTACTGCCTCAGTAATTTCCAACTCGCCATTTCTTCTTCGCCATTTCCAACTCGCAAATGCCAGCTCGCCAATGCCAGTTCACATTGCCGGCTCACAAATGCTAGCTCGCCATTTCCAGCTCGCAATGCCTCTTCGTTATTGTCAGCTTGCAAATGCCACTTCGCCCTTTTCCAGCTCGCAATGCCTCTTCACCATTGCCAGCTCACCAATACCACTTCGTCATGCTGGCTTGCTAATGCCACTTCACAAGGCCAGCTCGCCAATACCACTTTGCAATGCCTCTTCGCAAAAGCCATCTCGCAATTGCCACTTTTCCATTTCTAGTTCACAATGCCTCTTCGTAATGTCGGCTCGCAATTGCTAGTTCGCAAGGCCAGCTCTCCAATGCCAGTTCGCAAGGCCAGCTCGCCAATGCCACTCGACAATGCCGGCTCGCCAATACCACTCTACAATGTTTGCTCGCCAATGCCAACTCACAAATGTCGAGTTGGAAACCTACTCTAACCCCTCATACTAACCGAGTTCACAAATGCGCTACATAAATTCTAACTCCTTGATTCTTTTGTCACTTAAAATATACAGTTTAGGGGTTCAACATATCAAGAATCCAAGTTAAAAGGAAATCTACATAATTTATAGTGAATTTCTACATTTCATACTGACTTTACTCTCCTAGAACGGTCCGACCAGTCTGATTCAATTCGGTCTCTCTTAAATAACAATTCTCTTTTACAACCATCAATCTATATTACACAAAGGAACATTTCTTATGTTCGCACTTTGACTCGCTCATTCACTAACATTCTCAAAATAATAAACAATTTCAGACTTACTGCAGGATTAATAAACTATACCGATTCAATTAAAGATGCTCACACATATACAGATATATATATATGCATAAAATGGCAAGTGTTACAATTCTGAAGTGTGGGAAGCGGATATATGTACCTGATATTGATGGGCTGTGCGATCGGATTATGAGAAAGGCTCATTATTCTTCATACAATGTACGTCCAGGGATTACCAAGATGTACCATGACTTGAGGAATGTGTATTATTGGCATAGTATGGAGAGAGATGTAGCTCGGTTTGTATCCAAATGCTTAGCCTATCAGCAGGTTAAGTTCGAGCATCAGAAACCATCAGGATTGCTTCAAGAGATTGAGTTGCCTAAGTGAAAATGGAAGCAGGTTATTATGGATTTTGTAGTTGGTTTAACGAGGACTACGAGTGGTTATGACTCCATATGGGTTATTATAGACCGATTGATGAAGTTTGCTAATTTTCTAAAAGTGAAGACCAGTTATTTTGCAGCTCAGTATGCACAATTGTATGTGGATAAAATTATGCGACTCCATGGAGTTCCATTGATGATCATCTCGGATAGAGGTACAAAGTTCACTTCATGATTTTGGTACAAATTTCAGGAGGCTATGGGTACTCAGTTATGATTTAGTACTGCTTTTCATCCACAAACTGATGGACAGTCAGAGAGGACAATCCAGACATTGGAAGATATGCTTCGGTTGTGTGTTATGGATTTCAAAGGTAGCTGGGATTAATATCTTCCATTGATTGAATTTTCCTACAATAATAGTTATCACTCTTCTATTTGTATGGCTCTATATAAAGCACTATATGGTAGGAAGTGTAGATCTCCAGTGTGCTGGTGGAATCAGGGGAGAAGTAGCTAGAGGGTCCAGAGTAGATCAAGGAAACAATGGAAAAGGTGCCTATAATTAGAGATCGGATGAATACTGCTTTCAATAGGCAGAAGAGCTATGTTGATCTGAAGCAAAAGGATGTACACTTTGCAGTTGGTGATCATATCTTCCTTAAGATCTCACCAATGAGAGGTATTATGAGATTTGGGAAGAAGGGAAAGCTGTCACCAAGATTTATAGGTCCATTTGAGATTCTTGAGAAGATTGATAATGTGGCATATAGATTGTCTCTCCCACCTAAACTGAACCATATACATTCGGTATTCCACATTTCTATGTTGCGAAAGTATGTATCAGACCCGTCACATATATTGGAGACGCAGGATGTGGGGCTTAATGAGGACTTGTATTATGAAGAACTACCAATAGAGATAGTTGATCGAGAAGTCAGGCAGTTGCGGAACAAGAAAATTCCTATGGTCAAAGTGCTTTGGAAGAACCAGTCAATAGAAGAGTGCACTTGGTAGCGCGAGCAGGAGATGAAGGATAGATATCCATTCCTATTCCATCAATGAGGTATGCATTTAATTTAAATTTGAGGACAAATGTATTTTAAGGGAGGTAGAATGTAATACCCTAGGAAATCATATCTTATATGCATGATATAATTCTTAGTATATGGTTTAAAAGTATTGAAATGATGGGAAATTATTTTAGAGACATAGTTTGAAAGCAAATGAAATACTTTTCCGGAAATCCTCGATGTGAAAAACACTGTCGAGAAAATAGCAGTCCGGGCAACAATTAAATTTCTGTTTCTGACTAGGGAGTAAAGGATCACATAAATGCATATGTAATTATGGTAAAAATAAAGAGGATAAAAATATTTAGGAACACTGAAAATGTAACCAATGACAAAATCATAAATAAATGGAACTTCGAGGGGAATAGTAGAAATTGGTCTGTCTGAGTTTTAGAATGGCTCTGAAACTATTTTTATAAATAAGTATAAATAAATATAAGCCTTTTGAATCCCCATTTTGAAATCCAATTCTTAACAGAATTATCAAAATAAATTACATAAGAAGTTGGGATCAAAGTATGAATACTTCAAAGTTTAAGTACCAAAATGTAATTAGCCATTTTTACTTAATATTTAAGAATGCCTTAGAATTATTTTTGCCATCTTCTTTTTCATGACACCAAGGTGGCCGAACCAATCCCTCCCATTCTTCCTCTATTTTCAAGTTAGTTTTCTTAAGAAAAATCAAAGAAAACTTGAAATCAAGCTTTGTTCTTCCATCCTTCATCCATTTCTTCCTTGAAATCAAAAAGAAATCCAAGGAACCTTTGAAGGGAAATTTTGGATAGATCATCCATTTGAGGTAACTTGTTAGTTTTTTTGATTTTATTGTTTATTTAAATGATTTAGATGATGAATTAGACGGGTATGGTATTAGATTGCATCAATTGACGCATTTGAATCATTTTCCCTAATTTCCAAACCCTAATGGAAGCTTTATGATTTAGCTTAATTAATTAGTGTTAATTTATGTTGTTTAAGCTTAGAATGTATTAATTGGAGGCTAATGGATGATTAATTTGTGACGGGTTTGGTATGGAAAATCAAGATTTTACAAGTTGTGCATATTGCCTCTTTTGAAACTTTTGGTGGGAAATCAATTTTCTAGGCAATTTGAAGCGTTAGGTGAGTCTTATATGCATCTTTTAACATGCCTAATGCATTGGAATTGAAATTGGAAACTATATATGGAAGCTTGATTTTGGTCGAAACCTATTTACTATTCATCCCTTTGAAATTTTATTTTGTTTACTTCTTATTTCATATGCCAAATTGATCCTTTAAATAATGTTTATTGTTGTATAATTGTTGCCTATTGTGATACCTTAATTGTGGCTTTGATGTTGATTGAATGGGCATTGCCAACTTTGCACCAAAATCTAACCTAATGGCTTGCCCTATTATGCCCCCCACGTGTTTGATGAAATGCCTAGTTATTTTGCTATTGGCCTATCATTCCTTCATCCATAGGCCTACCAATTTAAATGCCATTGTCGCCAACAATGTTTGCACGCCAATTGTGCCCACCAATTACCAATATCTAACCTATCTTTGTTCCATACTTTTATTGTTTACTAAACAAATTACTATTGCTTACCTATTGCTTATTGATATTCCTTTGATCAAATTGTCACTTGAAATGATTGATATTGTGATTATTGATATTGGTGATATCATTTTTATGTAATGGTATCTAATGACATGTTTCACTCTTTTATTGACCCTAATATGGCTTGACAGAGTTGCCACTCCGACAGGAAAGTGGGTACATACTGTCGACAATGTGCACATTGATTACTAATGCCGTAGCTGGGAAGGGTTCTGGTCCTAGCCATAAGACCTGATTAGTCTTATGCTTACTGATACTGAAATAAGATGAATGTATGTTTACATGTAGTCCCTACTGTTCTGGCCCTTTATCTGTCTTCCCATATTATACAAAACTTTTGATATGACTATTGACCATTCTGTCATCACCTGCTATTGATTATGTAAACTGATTATATTGACATCATTGTTTCTTTTGTTACCATTTGTGATTGATCCAAACCATATTCATTAGCGATGCATATTAGATTCACAGAGTATCTTATATACTCACTCTTTTCTTTGTTTACCCATTTTAGGTGCTGAGTAGAGAGCATAATCCCAATTTCAGACTCTCTGTGGATTCCTTCAGTGTTTTGCTACTGATGCAATTATTTTAAATACAGTATTTTGATGTTCATAATCTAGCTGCTCCATAGGGTATATATGGGTTAGTTAGGCTATGAACATGTGTATATATGATATTTTATGATATATGAGTATTAATGTAATACGTTCTGATGGATGTACAACCAACAGCATAAAAATTACAGACAATTAATAGAATTTCAGAATGAATAATAACTAAGTAAATTGATTAATTAATTGATGGTTATAGATATTCTATGTGATACTAGGTTCTACGGGTATCGGTCGCCATTGGCATCTCCTACATCCTAGGACCGTCGCGACTCGAAATCGGGTCGTGATAATTTTGGTCCTTAAATATTCAAGTATTCATAATTTGACCCCAACTTCTTCCGTAATTTATTCTGACAATTCTGTTGAGAATTATGTAACACCTCAGCCTAAATCTAACCTAAACCATTAAAGGCCATTAAAGGGCAATTAGGGGGGGAAATTTTTCTTTCTTTTGCTTTGAATAATGGCATGTGTATATGCATGAAATTGATGGTTTTGCATGTTATATGAATAGATTTTAGGTATAGAAGTGGTTTAAAGGCTGTTAGGACAAAATCGGGAAATTTTGAAATTTTTGTGAACTGGGGGCAAAATGGTCATTTTACAGCCCCTTCGGATTTTAATGGATTTAGCATTATAAATGAAGAAAGAAAAGAAAATAATTGAATGTAAATGCCAATATTAAGTTTATTTGAATAATAGACGAAAAAATAAAGCCGGTTGAAAACAGTTCCCGGTAAGCTGCTCAATTGAGGTGCATGAGGAGCTTGAGGTGCTTCTAGGTACATTAAGGGCATTATGGTCTTTTCCTTCATAATGTGGGATTATAGAGTATGTAGAATCTAATGATAATAGTTTAGGCTTCATTAAATCCAACCATTAGATCAAATGATGGAAAAATGGACGGTTGGATCAATAGGATGCAAATTTGCAATCATAAGCCAAATGCATTGGATTTTTGCCTTTGGTTTTTGATTTGGTGTGGCAAATGTATATGGTAGCCACCTTTGTTGACTTTGGATGGACAAATAGCATTAAAGTAAGCAAAATGGATGGTTAGATGGCTAGGTTTCACCAGAGTTACCATAAACCTAAACCATTGGATCAATTTTTGATATTTTGAATAGATTTTTTCTACCACATCAATTGTCTTCATCAACCTTAAGCTAAAAAACTGTAGCAACTTCATTTTTGTTCATTGTATGTTTCGGCCATACCTTGTAAACCCTAAACCTTATGCTTTTCTTCTATTTTTGGATGGAAACCTATTAATTCCTACCTTGTAAACACCATTCTAATCTTAGAATCAAAGGAAAAACTCATTTGGATAACAAATTAATTCAAAGAAGATTTTGAAGAACTTTTGGTAAGTTGTTAGTTTTGGAGTTATTTTGATTTATTAGTGTTCATATGATGTTCCTTGATAATATTTATGGATTAGAATTCATTTTGTATGGTTGGAATGCAAAATATAGGATTGAAACCCTAATAGGAAGAACATTGAATTAAAGTATTGTTTTGATGGATTAATTGGTTCAAATGTTGTTCATTTGATGTGTA
>CANXYC010112237.1:0-11142 GCA_948193065.1 Aleurites moluccanus | reverse complement strand
ATATATATATATAATGTTAATGAGGTGACACAGAGATTGGCCAATTTTAAAATATAGAATTTTCAAAGGCTTTCTTTATATCACATCCCAATTTCAGTGATGTGACAGCCCTAGGGTAAGGGTAAGCTTAAGGCCACCATAAACCTGTAGAACTCACAAATCATGAATCTCATTGTTATTATATAAATTACAACATCATAAATTATCATACAATGATCATTTCCATACATATAATTAAACCTTAATCATATCTTTTCTATTATCATTTCATATCTTTCTCTTGTTTCTTAATGATCAAAAGATACATCTCATATTACCAAAGAACAAGAGCATCCCAAAAGGTAACAATCATACATCAAAATATACTGGTGTCCTCAAATGACTAACTACGGAGCTATAGAGTATACTCTCATTACATATTGTGTCATAATACCATTAAATGAATATACAAAATATCTCAAAAGTTATTACAATGAAACTTCTTGGGAGAATGGATCAAGATGCTGGATCTTCTCTATTAGCTCCTTCACGAGCTATGCTATCACCTGAAATCCACAGAAGAGGAGTGAGCTTTCAACTCAGTAAGATATGAACATTTCAATCAAGAATCCGAATATCGAATCATGGTCATGAACAAATATCTATACATATAGTTATGAAAGAATCATAAGCTTTCCTGCAAGGAAACATGCTACTCATAATAATTTGGCTATATCAAATCATATCATAAAACAAATCATGGTTCATATTTAGAACATAGAATGCCCACAAAGAATGACATTATCAAATCTCATATGATAGAACTGATCTCATGTCATAACATATGTATCAGTAGCCTTGGTACCTTAACGTGCACACATACTTGGCCAGGCATGCGCCTAGAGCTCATGGCCCCCTTTAGGTGGAACACTGATAAAAACCCTATCAGCTGGACTCCCAAAGTGCACTATGGACCAATGAATTTACTCTCATTGGGAAGAGCGTTCTATCCATGGGTCATGGGGTTTTCAATCTCATAAGAAACATATTGGTCGCAAAACTATCATCATATAACATCATTCAAATCGGGTTTAACAAACAAGAATCATATGAGCTTGATCCAAGAAAATTGATCAAGCCATTTATATTATATATACAAATATATATATATATGAATGAACAATTCAAAGATGCTAGGTCACATTATTTCAAGAAACAAGAAACAAATAAATGTTCATACTTACCTTAATATAACTTCTCTTGAAATTTCCTTTAGCAAATTCCAATTCTAACTCTTCAATTAATGTGATTTTCTCCTCCTAAGAAATTTTTCCAAATATATAAAATTAGGATTTTCTCCAAATCTATAATATTTATCATGATTTCCTAATAATTAATTATCTTAGAGTCTCTATTCTTAATTCCCAACAACAATTTTATTTATCTCTTAAAGAAAATCTGTATTAAATTTTCGGAATTACTGTTCATATTACTATTCATGACTTCCTCAACATTCTGATTTTTCCCATATTAATTACCATTAATGACTTCAGATTACTTGCAATAAATTCTATATACCCAATATTAATTATTCTAACCCATAGACATAAATA
The DNA here is from genome assembly GCA_948193065.1 of Aleurites moluccanus. Classification (NCBI taxonomy): domain Eukaryota; kingdom Viridiplantae; phylum Streptophyta; class Magnoliopsida; order Malpighiales; family Euphorbiaceae; genus Aleurites; species Aleurites moluccanus. The sequence goes on along the minus strand of CANXYC010112237.1, from coordinate 9,550 downwards.
AATCTAAAGAAAATAACTTTGGAAGAAAACTTACCTTATTTCCTTTAACCTGAAATTCCTAAGATTACTTCCTCAAATCTGATGATTTTTGTCTTAATTAGAATAATCTAGAAGCATAATGCATTAATTTGAGTATTAATGCTTTAGAAAATAAAATGGAACTAACTCTGAGAAGAGACTGAATTTAGTCGAAGAAAGAAAGAAGGAAAAATTGTGAAATGCAATTGGGGGTGCTGGGGTTAAATAGACCACTGCCCCAGAAACACGCTTGCCAGCTCGCCAATCAGTCTCGACAAAGCTACCTCGCCTAAGCCAGCTCTCCATTTCCACTTCGCATTTTCCATCTCACACTTTCCAGCTTGCCAAACTGATCCGACAATGCTACTTCACTAATCCAGCTCGCATATGTCACCTCGCCAGACTCTCCTTGTGAATTCTTCTTCGCATATGCCACCTTGGCAATGCTTTTTCGCTTCTTCGCCTCTTCGCGAACTGCCACTTCGCATATTCCCTCTTCGCATAATGTCTCTTCGCATAATGCCACCTCGCCTTTCCTCTTCGCTTTTCCTCTTCGCCAAACTCTCTTCGCCAGACCTCTTCGCCAAACTCTCTTCGCCAAACCTCTTCGCCAAACTCTCTTCGCCAAACTCTCTTCACCAACCCTCTTCGCATATGATACCTCGCATATGCTTCTTCGCTAATTGCCACCTCAGCAATCTCACTTCGCCACTTCACCACTTCGCATTGCCGGCTCTCAAAATGCCACTTCGCATTTTGCCAGCTCGCCTTAACCAGATCCTACTAAGTTGAAACTCTTCCTTGGCAACTTAGACTAAACCAGCTCGTAAAAGAGCTACAAACGTCCAAACTTACTAATTCTTTTTGCCACTTAAAATAAACATGCAGAGGCACAACATATCAAAATTTCAATTCATAAAGACTAGCACACAGACCATGGTGACTCTCCAAAGGTCACCTATACTTACTGCCTTAAAATCTCTCCGAACAGTCCTGAGAAAAACTACTCTCAACTGAGATATACTAATACAAAAATTCTGAAATTTTACATCCATTATCATAACATACAAAGGAACATTTTTTATGTTCACAGCTTTAACTAATTCTATCTCAGTCATTCCCAGTAAATTCCTACAGACACTGACTTCCTGCAGAAACATCAACCAGACCAGTCTTGCTCAAATAGACATAACTCATCACTTACACAGAATTTTTCCAAACCATTTTATAGAATTACAGTTAAGATATAAACTCACAACTTTTGTGTACACTTTACCAAACTATGTCTTTAAGATCATTCAATTAATCTCACAATATTCTGAAACTGCAAAGATAAAAAATTTCTGAAATTCTCAACATTCACATTTGAAATTAATTAATTCTCCAAACATACAAAATTTATAAAAATACTACAAAATTGACAGATATTACACTCTTCCCCCCTTAAATAAATTCGTCCTCGAATTTATACTAATATGCCTCAAGCCTGAAATAAATAGGGATATTTATCTTGCATGCTTTGCTCACTCTTCCATAGCTTGGTTTCTCCACAAAACCTTAACCATGGGTATCTCCTTGTTCCTTAGCTTCTTAACCATTCGATCTATAATAGAAATTGGGATCTCTTCATATGACAAATCCAGTTGAATATCCACTTCTGGCACTTGCAACACATGAGAAGGATCAGCAACATATTTCCTAAGCATCGATACATAGAATACCGGATGCACTTTATCCATGCTAGGAGGCAATGCTAACTTGCAGGAAACCTCCCCAACCTTACTCAAGATTTCAAAAGGCCCAATAAATCTTGGAGACAGCTTATCTTTCTTGACAAACCGTAGAACTCCTTTTATTGGAGAGACCTTTAGAAACATAAGATCTCCAATGAAAAACTGAAGATCTTTTATCTTTGGATCGGCATAACTCTTTTGGGGACTGAAAGCTGTCTTCAATCTCTCTCGAATCAATGGAACCTTCTCTGAAGTATACCTTATTAATTCCGGTCCTTCAATATGCTTTTCTCCAACTTCATCTTAACACAATGGAGATCTAAACTTCCTTCCATACAAAGCTTCATAAAGAGACATTTGAATTGTGGAGTGATAACTATTGTTATATGCAAATTCAATCAATGAAAAATGAGCATCCCAATTTCCTCCAAAGTCTAGAATATACATCCTCAGCATGTCTTCTAGAGTTTGGATGGTCCTCTCTGATTGCCCATCTGTTTGCGGATGGAAAGCCGTGCTGAAATCAAGTTGAGTACCCAAACACTCTTGCAATTTCTACCAAAATCTCGAGGTTAACTGAGTACCTCTATCTGATATGATTGAAACTGGTACTCCATAAAGTTTAACAATCTCATCCACATAGATCTGGGCATACTGAGAAACTCCATAGGTCGTCTTGACTGGTAGGAAATGGGCTGACTTGGTCAATCTATCTACAATGACCCATATCAAATCATAGCCTCTTGAAGTTGGCAATCCGACCACAAAATCCATGGTCACTCTCTCCCATTTCCATTTTGGCAATGACAACTCTTGGAGTAACCCAGATGGTTTTTGATGCTCAAACTTGACTTGCTGACAAGTTAAACACTTGGCTGCATATTCTGCAATATCTCTGTTCATTCCACTCCACCAATATGAATTCTTGATGTCATGATACATCTTGGTTGCACCTGGATGCACATTATACTTGGCATGATGTGCTTCCTTAAGAATCATATCTTTCAATCCATCAACTGTTGGAACACACAGCCTGTTGTCATGCCTTAACAAGCCATCAACCACATGAAATCCTGGAGCTTTTTCTGATCCCACTTCACTCTTTATCCTCACCAACTGAGGGTCTCTATCTTGAGCTTCTCTAATTTGATCAATAAGGAGTGGCTTGACTTGGAAATTTGCCAAAAGTACTCCCGACTCTGACAATTCCCAACTGGTGCTCCCCAGGGTGAACTACTGGGCCGGATGAAACAATTGTCACACAATTCTTGCAACTGCTTTTTCAACTCTTTTAACTCTGGTGGTGCCATCCAGTATGGTGGAATAGAGATAGGATAAGTACCAGGATATACCTCAATCTCAAATTCAATCTTCCTCTCTGGTGGCAGTCCTGGAAGATCATCTGGGAATACATATATAAATTCCTTCACCACTAGAATCTGCTCTAACTCTTTGGATACCCCTATAGTGTCAACCACTGTTGCTAAGTAAGCACTACACCCTTTTCTCATCAACCTCTCTGCCTGTACTGCAGACACTAACCCGGATATGTGGCTGTTAGTCTCCCCCAGGAAAATTTCCATTGGGTCAAAATTTTATCATTTTCATTGCACAATCAATCGAAGCCTTTTGAACAGTTAACCAATCCATACCAAGGATAACATCAAACTCCAATACAGGTAACTCAATCAATTCAGCAGGTAAGGATCTATCACAAATTCTCATATCATTAATATCATACTTATACCCCATAATAATTTTATCCCCCATTGGTGTGGCTATTTCTAAGGGTACATGTAAAAGTTTTCTACCCAACCCCAATTTCAAAGCAAAAATAGGTGATATAAAAGAACGGGTTACACCCGAATTAAACAACGTATAATCCACTATATCATGTATAGAAATCATACCTACAACTGTATCATGGGATTTTTAGGCCTGTTGCTGGGTAACTGCAAACACTCGTCCCTGGCCCCTACTAGCTACTGATTGTCCCATTGTTGGACTCTATTCTGCTGGTTTGCCTCTACATGTACTCCCTCTACCCATCTGTACTGAGGGTTGGGATGATCCTGCCTTTGAAGACTATGCAACTCTGAGCATAGGGCAATCTCTATAAAAATGCCCAATCTGTCCACATCTATGGCATGCCTCTGTCATGATGTGACATGTCCCAGAATGTCTCTTCCCGCAATAAGCACATGTGGGCACTGATGATGTCATCTGGAATGGTCTAATAGGACCTCGGAAATAACTAGAAACAGGAGGCCTCATACTAACACCTCTACCCAAATCCTGCCTCTGATTGGGAGGTGGCAATGACTGTACTGGCCTGAGAGGAGGTCTAGGAGTAAAAGTCTGGGATGTCCCCTCCCCTGGTCTCCTGTACTCTCCTCCTCTTCCCTTCTTCTTCTGTTCCTTATCAAACCTTTATTCCTTGTATTTAGCCTCCATCTGGGCTGCTTTGTCAATAGCTCAACTCAAGGAAGTGAACTCCATAACCAACATAATATTATGCAGAGTTGCATGCAAACCTCTCCTGAATCGTCTAATCAGATCATCTTTAGTAGGAGCAATCTTTTTAGCATATTTGCTCAACCGTCTGAACTCTCTGGCATATTCCAATACAAATAAGTTCCCCTGTCTCAGCTGTTCAAATTTTACAATGTTTCTCTTTCTTAACTAGACCTGACAAAAATTATCCGTATCCGCGGCTACCCGCAGATACCCATGGGTAATGTGGGTAATGAATGTTAAAAACAACACCCATTAAAAATCGAGTATTTTTTACCCGTTATCCAACAGGTGCACCCGTTTATACCCATACCCACAGGTATCCCTTAATATATATATATATATATACACACACACACACACACACAAAAACTAATAAAAAATTAGAGTTTTATATAATTATTTTATGTTCACAGTTACACAGTAGCCGCTCTACACAACACAGACTACTCTTCTCCTTTCTTCTAGCTCTTTTGATCAAACTTTTGAAAGTTAACATTTCCTTCAACAAAGGATATTAGACTTTTGTATCAAATCCTTCTCTACCTGAGTACCAGGTAATTACACTTTAAATTAACAATCAATTTTAATTTTTTAAAATTTTATATTTAAATTGTTTTAATAATTATTTTATATATGACATTTCTATCTTTTCAAATTATTTTTTTATTTTGTTTATATTGGTTATAAAAAAAAGTAGTCAATACTTAATAGCAAAAGTTATTCTTCCCGTTTGTCTTATATTTGTTAATGAATAATGAAGACAAAAGTAACTTTTTTAAAACTATAAACTAAATTGATTAAAAAATTTAATTTATGCTACTGAAAGTCTAGAACATCATGATTAAGGTTGAGTTTTGTTTTAAAACTAATGATTGATCTCCTTAAAAAAACAAAAATAAAAAACTAATGATTAAAATTTATTAATTAAAAATTAAAATTTATGTCTCATGATCTTGGAGTCCTATTTTAATAAGTTATTATTTGAATATCTTTCATATAATAATTAATTCATACTATAAATATTTTATCTAAATAAATAAATATCAGTTCCTTAAAAAATAATAAATATCAGTATATTTTTCTAACAATTTAATATTAATAGCTTTTAAATAGATAAATAAAAAAAATTAAAAATATGAACGGATACCCGTGGGTATCCGCTACCTGCAGTAGGTGGATATGAATATGACAATTTAGTACTCATTAAAAAACGGATAATTTGTACCAATACCAATTGGATACACTTGTAAAGACTCGTACTCGCAGGTAGTCATGTGTACTCGTTTACCAGGTCTAATTATAGACACACTTAATCAACCTTGTAAATTTTTTGTGCTTATTTTATTTTTTAATTTTCTTATACGAATTTGTCAATTGAGTGTTTGACCTAAAACAATAAATAACTATAATGAAATATAATTAAAATTTATCAATTAAAATTATTTGAATTTTAATAAATAAATAAATAAAGATATTTACATATTTAAGTTATAAAATTATGATAATCTAAAATGATTTAGAAATTTGATCTTAATTAACAAAAAAATGATTAATTTAGGAAAACGACATTGACACTTTTTTTTTCGTTTTTTGTATTCTCATTTTTTTTTTTTGTTATTATTGAACTTGACTATAATATTCTTATTGCATTGTTTACTTAATAATTTTTATAAAAAAAAATATTTAATTAAATTTTATTTTTTTATTTATTATTTTTAATTCACACACATATATATTTAAAATTTTGAAAATAAAAATATATTTAATAAATATATAATTTGTATTTAAAAAAATCTTTTACATATATAAAAGAAGATTTAAGTAAAATTTTTGTTTTTTAGTTTTTATAAGAAATGAAAATTTATATACTAAAAAAAAATAAAAAAGAAAACTTAAGTTGCATTTACTTTTATTTTTATTTATATTTTTTATTACATAAAAATGATATTTATACATATATTTTTTAAAAATATATTTATTAAATATAGAGTTTATGTATAAAAATTAAAACAAAATTTTAATTTTTACATATTACAAAAAAATTTCTTTTACTTTTAATTTTGAAATTTTGATTTCATTATTTTATTTTTGAGCAAATATTTATTTAATTTTAATATTTAATAAGAAAGAAGATTTACCAAATTAAATTTTAAATTATAATCCTACTAAAATTTTATTTTAAGAAAAAATTTAAATTTTGATGCAAAAAAAATATTTTTTAATTATATATTTTACTAAAATATCTTAATAAATCATATATATTTTTAAAATTAAATAAATAATACTATTAAAATAACAAGCAAATAATTAAATAATCATATGCATATTGTTACCAAAAAAATAATATTTTTAAAATTATTATATTATTTTTAAAAATATATTGAGAAGTATTAATATCTTTTATTTAATTAATTAACTTTCTTGACAATAAAAAAAGTTTACTTGCAAAATAAAAATTAAACATAATTTAAAAATTAAAAAAATATATATTTTATAACATATAAAAATGAAAATTTTTATTATGGTATTTTCTTATATAAAAAATTATATATCGATTAAATATAATTTTTAGAATAATATTTTTCTAAAAATAAAAAAATATAGACAATAATATTTATAGATATTATATATTATAATAAATAAAATATATAAGAAAATGAAAAGTAAGTTTTCATTCCTTATAAGAATTATTAACTTAAATGAAATAATGGTACTTTAATCAAATTTAATAATAAAAAAGATAATAAGAATGATGTTGACTTATAAATATTTTTAGATCTTCAAGCATGATTATAGGAGAAATTTTATGTTTCTTTGTATATTCTTTCCTAGTTTATGTTAATAATATGTGTATAAATAGAACCTTTGTATAGATGATTTAGATATCAATGAAATTCAGAGCTTTTGCCTCTGTTCTCAACATGGTATCAGAGCCTCTATTCCTAGATGTCTGATTTTTTTTTTTGATATTGTTTTGTTTCTCTATTTTTCGGTTAAGAGGTTGTTACTCTAGTTGAAGGGTCTGTGGGGGTGCATTATCACCACCACCTATCTAGAAAGCCTGCGCAATCGTCGATCGGTGTTTGTTAGAAAGATCATCGCCAAAAACTTTCATCGAAACCCTCACCCACTAATTGAAAATTTTGGCCACCGATCCACCTACCGGTGTGTGTACGCTTGTAGAGCTTCCTTTCGGTGACTTTTTTCACTGGACTTTACACCAAGAGCATCGCCTGGACACTACGACTCCTGTAAGGTACTTGGTTTTGCAGTAGTTTGATCTTCTAGTTTGAGGTGGTGTTTTCCGGTTATTGCTTCTATCGGAGTTCTTCTTTCTAATATAAGGTTGACTATTTTTCTCCTTTTTTGCTCTGTAATTGCATATGAGATTTGTGATTTGTCTGTGATTAGTTTTTTCTGCCTTGGTTGATTTTTGAGATTATTTTTTCCTACCCAATATCCTCTAGAATTTTTCTTATCTACCATAAAGATAATAAGTTGTGACACTAATATGGCTAATGATAAAACCCTAAAATTGAGTGAAAATCTATCCCTACAGATTAGTCCTATTAAGTTAGATGAAACTAATTATCTAGCATGATCTAGATCTTGTTTGTTATTTATACAAGCTAAGGGTCTACAAGATTATTTTAATTGTACTAAGTCAAAACCAGAAGCATCTCACTCATTTGGCCAATAATAAGACTCAAAAAATTCGTTGGTCATGTTATAGCTCATTAATTCTATATAGTCTCAAATCGCAAAAAGGTATATCTTCCTTGACTCTGCTTTTAAAATTTGAAATTTTGCAACCCAAATGTATTCACAAGTGGGTAATGATGCCCAAATCTATGAAAAACGTAATAAGGTTTGTGCAACCAAGCAAGGTGAGATGACCATTGCTCAATATTTTGCCGAGTTGAGTAGCTTGTGGTAGGAACTTGATTATTATCAGAATTTTCAAGCGAAATGTCTTGAGGATGCAGTAAATTATCAAAGGATGGCATAAAAGGATCGTATCTATGATTTCCTTGTAGGTTTAAACATGGAACTCTATCAAATTCGGGTTCAAGTTCTTAGTAGGGTCCTCTCCCATCTCTTAGACAAACTTATTCCTATGTACAACAAAAAGAAAGTCGTTGTAGTGCCATGGTACATACGGTGTCGATATAGAAAACAGGACTACTATTAAATACTTCTCAATCCAAACTAAATACTCTTGTGTCATCAGATAAGGACCACTTGTTGTATAACTATTGTGGTAAACCCAGACACACTAGAGAAGGCTATTAGAAACTTTATGGATGCCCTACTCGAGGTCATGGAGGAAAGAAAAATAATTATACTAGACCTCAGGCACATCAAGAGCAATAAAATTCTACCATACATCAGGCACATCAAGCAGAAATTATTGGTCTATCCACTGGAATCTCGACAGCTGAAGGTCTCTCTATTGATAAAGTACAAACTCTCAGGCGTCTCTTATCAAAGCTTAATTCTAGTACCTCAATTGCTTCTTCTAATTTTGTGAAATCAGATATTGCTTGTCACACCCCAACGCCAGTGGTGCGACGGTCCTAGGGCAAGGGTAGGCTTAAGGCCACCATAAACCCGTAGAACTCACAGATCACTATACTCATAAATGCCAAGAATATAACATCGTATAATTTCCATATTCATACATAATCAAGGGAATTCAATTACATACTTCTTTATCATTACATATCTTTCTCTTGTTCCTTAATGATCTAAAGAAGACATCTCTTATCAAAGAGGAACAAGAGTATCCAAAGGATAACGTTCACACATCAACATTCTATCATTCCCAAAAGCTAACTACGGAGCTCTAGAAAGTACTCCAATACACATGATATCATAATATCATTAATAATTATGCAAAACATCCCAAAAGAATAATTACAATGAAGCTTCTTCGAGAAAAGAGTCAAGAAGCTTGATCTTCTCTGCTAGCTCCCTCACGAACTAAACTATCACCTGAAATCCACAGAAGAGGAGTGAGCTTTCAACTCAGTAAGATATGAACATGTAACAGAAAGAAGTGCATATACATACTTATATCAATGCAAAATTTAGGAGAAACATTTCTTTCAAGATTATAATCAGAATCAGGATATAGTAAGTTTACAAGAAAAACAGAAGTGCTCACAACCAAATAGCACTATCAAATAACATGGCAGAACTACAGAATGATCGATAGCCATGCTACCTCTCATAACAGAGCGCATCAGTAGCCTTGCTACCTTATCGCAAACGCATGCTTG
>CANXYC010112160.1:0-13946 GCA_948193065.1 Aleurites moluccanus | reverse complement strand
CTTGCAATAAATTCTATATACCTTGAATTAATTATTCTAACTGCCAGATTTAATTAATCTAAAAGAATATGAAATTTGAAGAAATTTACCTTATTTCTCCAACACTGAATTTCCTGAAATATTCTGCTTGAATCTGACAATATCTGCCTTATAATATGCTAATCTAGAGATCTAATGCATTAATTTTGAATATTAATGCCTTAGACAAGAAATGGAACAACTTTGAGAAAGACAGAAGAAGAACGAAGAAAGAAGGAAGAAAATCATGAAGAAAACGCTACTAGCTATTGGGTTAAATAGGCCACTACCCAAAATCCCGCTCGCCAGCTTGCCTCGCCAACCTGCTTCGGCAATGCTACCTCGCTTAAGCCAGCTTGCCATTCTCAGCTCGTACTTTCCAACTCGCACTTTTCAGCTTGCCAATCTCATCCAGCAATAGTACTTCGCAAAAGCCATTTCGCTATTCCAGCTCGCATATACCTCGTATATGCTGCCTCGCCAAACTCTCCTCACGAACTCTTCCTCACATATGCCGTCCGCATATGCCACCTAGGCAATGCCTCTTCGCCAACTCGCTTCGCCTATCTCCCTTTTCGCCAAACTCTGCTCGCAAACTGCCACTTCGCACATTCCCTCTTCGCATAATGCCTTTTGGCCTTTTCCTCTTCGCCTAACTCCACTTCGCACATGCTACCTCACATATGCCTCTTTGCCAATTGTCATCTCAGCAATCTCTCCTTTCCACTTTGCCACTTCGCATTATCGGCTCGCAAGTGCCACCTCGCATTTGCCGGCTCGCTAACACTAATCTCTGCTGAGCTGAAACTTTACCTGGACAACTTACACTTAGCCAGCTCGGAAATAGGCTACAAACATCCAAACTTCCTGATTCTTTTTTTTCACTTAAAATAGACAGGCAGAGGCTCAACATATCCAAAATTCAAATCATAAAGGCAACTACACTGACCATGGTGACTTTCTAAAACCCAAACTAACTGCCCATAATCCATACGAACAGGTTTGATAATTTCCATTCTCCACTGAGATAAACTTATCCAAAATTCCTGAAATTTTACAACCAATAACATAACACATAAAGAAACATTTTTCATGTTTATACCTTTGGCTCAAACTATCTCAATCATTCCCAAAAAATTCAAACAGACACAAACTTCCTGCAGAAATACTAAACCAGACCAGTCCTGCTCAAAGAGACATAACCATTCCATCTGGAAGGGCTGATCTTGTTTACTCTGAGTCCTCCTCACTCGTACAAAATTTTACCCAACCATTTTATAGAATTTCAGATGAGATATAAATCCACAACTTTCATGTTTTACACCATACCAAATTATTTTTTTAAGATCATACAATCAGCCTCAAAAATTCCTGCAGCCAGAAATTTACTGCATCTCCTCAAACCATTCATATCTTAAATTAATTAATTCTTCAAGTATACAATTAATAAAAATATATCAAAAATGGTAGATATTACATTCTTCCCTCCTTAAATAAATTTTTCCTCGAATTTATAATAATCTACCTCAAGCCTGAAATATATGAGGATATTTATCTTGTATACTTCGTTCACTTTCCCACGTACACTCTTCCATGGCTTGGTTTCTCCATAAAACTTTAACCATTGGTATCTCTTTGTTTCTCAGCCTCTTAACCATTCAATCTACAATTGTAATTGGGATTTCTTCATATGTCAAATCTGATTAAAGGTCCACTTCCGGCACTTGTAGCACATGAGAAGGATCGGCCACATACTTATGAAGCATCGATACATGAAATACCGGATGCACCTTGTCCATGCTAGGAGGCAAAGCCAACTTATATGAAACCACTCCAAACTTGTTCAAAATCTCAAAAGGTCCAATAAATCTTGAAGACAGCCTGCTTCTCTTGCCAAACCATAGAACTCCTTTCATTGGAGAAATCTTTAGAAACACAAGATCTCCAATGGAAAACTGAAGATCCTTCCTGTTTGGGTCGGTATAGCTCTTTTATCTACTAAAAGTTGTCTTCAATCTCTCTCGGATCAATGGAACCTTTTCTGAAGTATACCTTATCAATTCCGGTCCTTCGATATACTTTTCTCCAACTTCATCCCAACACAAAGGAGATCTATATTTCCTTTCATACAAAGGTTCATAAGGAGACATCTTAATCGTGGAATGATAGATGTTGTTGTAGGCAAACTCTATCAATGACAAGTGAGCATCCCAATTTCCTCCAAAGTTTAGAATGCACATCCTCAACATGTATTCTAGAGTTTGGATGGTCCTCTCTGATTACCCATCTATTTGTGGATGGAAAGATGTACTGAAATCAAGCTGAATACACAGACATTCTTGTAATTTATGCCAAAACCTCTAAGTGAACTGAGTACCTCTATCTGATATAATTGAAACTGGAACTCCATGAAGTTTGACAATCTCATCCACATAGATCTGGGCATACTGAGAAGTTCCATAAGTCGTCTTGATTGGTAAGAAATGATCTGACTTGGTTAATCTATCCACAATGACCCATATCGAGTCATAGCCCCTTGAAGTTGTTGGTAGTCCGACCACGAAATCCATGGTCACTCTCTCCCATTTCCATTCCAGCAATGGCAACTCTTAGAGTAACCCCGATCATTTCTGATGCTCAAACTTAACTTGCGGACAGGTTAAACATTTGGCTACATATTCCGCAACATCTCTTTTCATTCCACTCCACCAATATGAATTCTTAATATCATGGTACATCTTTGTTGCACCTGGATGCACATTATATTTGGCATGATGTGCTTCCTTAAGAATCATATCCCTCAATTCATCAACTGCTGGAACACATAGCCTGCTACCATGCCTTAACATGCCATCAGCCACAGTAAATCCTGAAGCTTTTTCTGACCCTACATCATTTTATATCTTCACCAACTGAGGGTCTTTATCTTGAGCTTCTCTAATTTGATCAATGAGAAGTGGCTTGACTTGAAAATTTTCCAAAAGCACTCCTGAATCTAACAATTCCCAACTGATTCCCATCTCATACAATCTCTGCACTTCTCTCACTAAAGGCCTTATACTCACTTGAATATGGGCTAAACTCCCTAAGGACTTCCTGCTCAATGCATCCGCTACCGCATTAGCTTTCCCTGGATGATACAAAATTTCACAGTCATAATCCTTAAGCAATTCTACCCACCTTCTCTGCCTAAGGTTAAGATCTTTCTGCTGAAATATATACTTCAAGCTCTTATGATCTGTGAAAATCTCACACTTCTCACCATACAGGTAGTGTCTCCAGATTTTCAATGCAAACACTACTACAGCCATCTCAAGATCATGCGTTGGATAATTCATCTCATGCTTCCTCAACTGCCTATAAGCATAGGCTATCACCTTTCCATGCTGCATAAGAACACAACCAAGTCCCACTCTCGATGCATCACAATACATTGTATAGCCTCCCTCACCCGACGACAAAGCTAAAATAGGTGTCGTGGTAAGACAAGTCTTCAACTTCTGGAAGCTCTCTTCACATGCATCCGACCAGAGAAATTTAACTTACTTCTGGGTAAGCTTGCTCAAAGGAGCTGCAATCTTAGAGAAGTCTTGAACAAATCTCCTGTAGTAGCCTGCCAAACCAAAGAAACTTCTAACTTTGGAAACATTAATGGGTTTTGGCCAACTAAGAATTGCATTCACCTTTCTAAGATCAACTTTAATCCCTTCTTTGCTCACTATATGCCCCAAAAAGCCTACACTCTCAAGCCAAAATTCACACTTTGAAAATTTGGCAAATAGCTAATGCTCCCTCAAAGTCTGCAACACAATTCTAAGGCGTTCCTCATGCTCTTCTTTACTCTTAGAATACACAAGAATGTCATTAATAAATACAATGAAAAACTTGTCCAAGAATGGCCTGAACACCCTATTCATCAAGTCCATAAATGCAGCCGGTGCATTAGTCAATCAAAATGGCAACACTAAGAACTCATAGTGTCCATATCTGGTCTGGAATGCTGTCTTTGATGCATCCTCATTCCAAATTCTCAACTGATGGTACCTCGACCTCAAGTCTATCTTGGAGAAATGACTTGCACCTTGCAATTGATCAAATAGATCATCTATTCTTGGCAAAGGATATTTATTCTTGATAGTTACCTAGTTGAGCTGCCTATAGTCTATACACAATCTCATAGAACCATCATTCTTCTTCACAAAGAGTATAGGTGCTCCCCACGGTGAACTACTGAGTCTAATGAATCCCTTGTCAAGCAGATCTTGCAATTGAGTCTTCAATTCTTTCAGCTCAACTGGTGCCATACGGTAGGGAGGAATAGAAATTGGACTCGTGCCAGGTAGCAACTCTATACCGAACTCTATTTCTCTATCCTGTGGCAAACCAGATAACTCTTCAGGAAATACATTCGGAAACTCATTGACTATAGGAATTTGCTTCATCCCTCTCACTTCCTTATTGGTATCCAGGACATAAGCCAAATACCCTTGGCAACCCTTTTTCAATAACCTTCTTGCCTCAATGGCAGATATCACATTGTAGGGTACTTCACTCCGCTTCTCTTGAAATTCAAATTCCTCACCCGAAGGTGGCTTAAATACAAGCTTCTTCCCATTACAATCTATAATGACATAGTGATTGGATAACTAATCTATGCCCAATATCACATCAAACTCCAACACTGGCAATTCAATTAAATCCACATTCAAGCTCTTGCCACCTATGGTAACCACATAAGATGAATAGGAGTTCTGAATTTCAATTTCTTCCTCTAAAGGAGTAGAAACAACCAACAAACTTTCAAGCAATTTATAAGGCACATGCAACTTCTTAGCAAAACATGACGATACAAATGAATGCGTAGCTCCTGAATCAAACAATACTCTAGCATTCAAAGCTTGAATCGGAAGAATACTTGTAACCACTGTGTTGGATGCTTGGGCTTCATGCTGAGGTAAAGCAAAAACTCTCCCCCTGCCTTTACCCATAGGAGCTGTTCTAGAAGCCTGAGCCTCATGCTGACCTAATCCTCTGCCAGCCTCAACAGTCCTGCCCAAAATACCTCTACCTCCTCCAGGCTGCTGACTGATGCTCCTTTCTCTGCTCATCTGAACCGTAGCTTGAGAAGCCTGAGGTCTTCCTCCAAAAGGTAGCTGTGGACAATTCTTGAGAAAATGACCTTGCTGTCCACATCTAAAACAAGCTCCTGATGCATAATGACAAGGCCCACTATGAAATTTGCCGCATGAAGGACACAGAGATTTAGTAGCCCTGGGTGATACAAAGCTAGCTGATCCTTGACTCATCTGAGAAGTAGGTCCATGAGTAGTCTTACTCTATTGTAGTCTTCCTGAAGGTCCTCTATACCCACTTCTAGAGGCTGACTGATGAGCCACTACTATAGTCTTCATCCCACTATCTAGTTTAGAAGAACTATCAGCCTTGAACTTCTTCTTCTCAACCCTCTCTGATCTGGCTTCCATCTCCCTATTTTGGATTATCCTAGCCTTGTCCACCAACTTGGAATATGAATCAAATTCAAGAGCAACTAGGAGTTTAAACAATGGAGCCACCAATCCTCTACGGAATCATTGAATCCGTGCCGCTTCTATAGGTACCAATGCAGGAGCAAATTTACTCAATTGACTAAACTTTCTGGCATACTCAGAAACACTCATGTCAGGGGTTTGAACCAATCTCTCGAATTCTAGGGACTTAGCTTCCCTCACACTCTCAGGAAGAAATTCATTCAACACTAACTCCTTGAATCTCTCCCATGATATATCTTTATTTTCTCGAAGCATACCAGAAATGCTTCGCTTGAATCAATCCTTTGCTTCAGCCTTTATTAAATATCCCACAAACTCTATAGCTCTCCTATCAGGAATTCTTAGAATCTGCACTTTCTCTTTAATTTCTTCTAAGAAATCGGTAGGATCCACTTCACCCTTATATTCTGAGGGCTTGAGTTTGAGAAATCTTTCAAAGGATACCTCTTCCTCTTGACGTACTACAGGTGCTGGAACCACTGAAGGAACAAAATTTTTTGGAACCTGAACTAGAGGTACCGGTTGCTGCCTTTGCTGAGTAATAAACTCAGCTATCATTGCATAGTTCCTCTGTAACTAGTCTAACTACTGTGCCATATGAGCCACATCCACTGGTGGCACAGGAGGAACCTATCCTCTATTTTCGCCTACAGAACCTTCTTTAGAAGGTAAGTCCCGCCTAAGACGGCCTTGACCTCATTCTCTACCACGACGCGGAGGCATCTCGATACTAATAAGAAGAACAAACATTATCAGACTCACTACGCACACTTGACGCAGATATAAATACCAAAGGAAGACACAATTAGACGAGACACAAATCCTATACTTCGTAGTTATCTTAATCAATACTTATACTAGTGCTCATGCATCTCTATCTATCTTCTATGCTAAGGATTATAAACCTATAGCTCTGATAACACCTCTGTCACACCCCAACTCCAGTGGTGTGACGGTCCTAGGGCAAGGGTAGGCTTAAGGCCACCATAAACCCGTAGAACTCACATATCCTGGATCTCATATACATTTATATCAAATATAGATATCATTTAATAATCATTTATAGAATCCATATAAGCATAATTCATATCTTTATCTTAAGTCATTTAATAATTTCCTCTTGTTCCTTACTGATCAAAAGATGTATCCCACATCATTAAGGAACAAGGGTAACCCAAAAAGGTAACAAATCATACATCAAAATATTATCATCCCCAATAACTAACTACAGAGCTCTAGAGTATACTCCCAATACCTATTGTATCATAATACCATATCATGAATATACAAAATCATATTTCAAAATAAGTACAATGAAGGCTTCTTGGAAGAATGAGTCAAGAAGCTTGATCTTCTCTACTAGCTCCCTCACGAGCTACACTATCACCTGAAATCCACTGAAGAGGAGTGAGCCTTCAACTCAGTAAGATATGAACATGTAATAAGAAAGAAATACATATACATATATATATACATTAATCATCCGAAAGAAATATATCAATTTCCAAGAACATGGATAAGAATCGGAATGTGGTTAGGCTTACAAAGAAACATAAGTGCTCACAATCGAATAGCACTATCAAATATCATGGTAGAACTACAGAGTGCATCAGTAGCCATGCTACCTATCACAACAAAGCGCATCAGTAGTCCTTGTTACCTTATCGCAAACGCATGCTTGGCCAGGCATACGCCTAGAGCTCGTGGTCCCCTCTAGGTAGAACACTAATAAAAACCCTATCAGCTGGGTTCCCAAAGTGCACGATGGACCAATGAATTTACTCTCATTGGGAAGAGTGTTCTATCCATAGGGTCATATGGTTTCATCTCACAATAAACATATTAGTCACAAAGACCATCAACATATATCATAACTTCAATCAAGTTTAGCAAGTAAGAAGTAAGTAAGAATCATGTGAACTTGATCCAAGAAAATTAACCAAGTCACGTACAATATATATATATACATATATACATGGTAATTTCATGAACAATGGTAAATCTCAGTTTAGGGTATCATAAGATTTTCAATTAATAGTCCGGTAATATAATATCAAACATATAAGGATCATATGGGTTAACATTTAGAATACTTGGTCTTATTATCTCAAAGAAGCAATGACAAATGCAATGTTCATACTTACCTCTTACACAATTTTATCCTTGAATTCCTTTCAACAATATGGCTCACACAACTCTCCTCAAATTCCTTGATTTCCCTTTCCTAAGAAATTTCTCCAAATATTCAAAATTAGGGTTTTCCTAACTCAATAATATTCAATATAATTTATGTATATTTAACCATCTTAGAGTTTCTATTCTTAATTCCCATCATCAATTTAACGAAAAATCTGCATTTAATTCGAATTTATTGTTTATGTTACTATTTATGACAGTCCATTAATTCAAATTCCTTCAACATTAATTACCATTAATTGTTTTCAATTGCTTGCAATAAATTCTATATACCTTAAATTAATTATTCTAACTGCCAGATTTAATTAATGTAAAAGAATATAAAATTTGAAGAAATTTACCTTATTTCTCCAACACTGAATTTCCTGAAATATTCTGCTTGAATCTGAAAATTTTTGCCTTATAATATGCTAATATAGAGATCTAATACATTAATTTTGAATATTAATGCCTTAGACAAGAAATGGAACAACTCTGAGAAAGACAAAAGAAGAACGAAGAAAGAAGGGAGAAAATCGTGAAGAAAACGTTACTGGCTACTGGGTTAAATAGGCCACTGCCCAAAATCCCGCTCGCCAACTCACCTCGCCAATCTGCCTTGGCAATGCTACCTCGCATAAGCCAGCTCGTCATTACCAACTTGCCCATCCCTACTCGCACTTTCCAGCTCGCCAAACTGATCCAGCAATGCCACTTCGCTATTCCAGCTCGCCTATTTCACCTCGCATATGTTGCCTCGCCAAACTCTCCTCGCGAACTCTTCCTCACATATGTCGTCTCATATATGCCACCTCGGCAATGCCTCTTCACCTCTTCGCTAACTCGCTTTGCCTATCTCCCTCTTCGCCAAACTCTGCTCACGAACTGCCACTTCACACATTCCCTCTTCGCATAATGCCTCTTCGCCTTTTCCTCTTCACCAAATCCTTCTTCGCCTAACTCCGCTTCACACATGCTACCTCGCATATGCCTCTTCGCCAATTTCTACCTAGGCAATCTCTCTTCGCCACTTCGCATTGCCGGCTCGCAAGTGCCACCTCGCATTTGTCGGCTCGCTAACACTAATCTCTGCTGAGCTGAAACTTTACCTGGACAACTTACACTTAGACATCTCGCAAATGAGCTACAAACATCCAAACTTCCTGATTCTTTTTGTCACTTAAAATAAATAGGCAGGGGCTCAACATATCCAAAATTCAAATCATAAAGGCAACTACACTGACCATGGTGACTTTCTAAAATTACCCAAACTAACTGCCCATAATCCATACGAACAGGTCTGATAGTTTTCATTCTCCACTGAGATATACTTATTCAAAATTCCTGAAATTTTACAGCCAATAACACAACACGTAAAGAAATATTTTTTATGTTTATACCTTTGACTCAAACTATCTCAGTCATTCCCAGAAAATTCAAACAGACACAAACTTCCTGCAGAAACATTAAACTAGACCAATCCTGCTCAAAGAGACATAACTCCTTTCACACAAACAGAATTTTACCCAGCCATTTTACAAAATTTCAGATGAGACATAAATCCACAACTTTCATGTTTTATATCATACCAAATTATTTCTTTAAGATCATGCAATCAGCCTCACAAATTCCTGCAGTCAGAAATTTACTGCATCTCCTCTAAACATTCATATCTTAAATTAATTAATTCTTCAAGCATACAATTAATAAAAATATAACAAAAATGGAAGATATTACATTAAGATATATTATAATTATATTACATATTAAAAATATGATAAATAAAATATATTTATATAAAATAAATAAATTAATACACATTAGTTAATAAATATATTAAATAACAATTAAAATAAAATTTCAAATAATAAAAATATATAGATATTTATATTTTAAGGATATAATAAATTTAATGGGTTTAATTATTTTAAAAAACTAATAATATAATTTATTTATTAATTAAATTATCAACTGACTTTGAAATGTGGAACTCCGGTCCAGTAAAATGCTTCGATCGCCACCAACTCGCAAGCACCAAAGGAATGTTTAATCAGACTTCCGCAAATTGAAACTTAGTATCTCAAATTCGATCTGATAACCAAATCACTCAACCAAACCAAAATCGATCTGGGAATCAAAATTAGTCTGAATCAGACCTGTGACCCCAATCAGTCCAAATCAGACTTGTGACCCAAAATTAGCCCAAATCAGACCTAAGACTAGAAATCAAAGCCCAAATAGCCATTGGCATCCAAATGCTTCGCAAGAATGGTGAATTCCATGGATTTTGATTATTATTCAAAGAGGATACATAGGCATGCTCTTCAATTGAGCATCAAATCCAAAACCTTAAGATTGTTATTTCTTTTTTAATTGCTTTAATTTCACTATGGAGAATATATGATTAGCCTAGAACCCATAAGGGTTAGAGCCAATCCTTCTAATTCAAATTGAAGAACTTATAATTAACTTAAAACCCATAAATGCTATAGTTAAAATCTTCAATTATTAATATTATAATTTAAATTCTTTTATCGCTTTTTGATTTATTTATCGTTTTAGCATCCATATAATTCTCATGCATATTAAATTGCTCATGAAATCAAAATTTCAAGTCATAATTAATTTAAAACTAAGTCAAAAAATTTTAAATAAAAAACCTAGTCCCCGAACTCAAATCAATTCCAAGGTCTAGTGCATTTTATCCATTGTGGGAATTAAATTATAGTCATTTTTTGGATTTTCTTTATATTCTTTCAACAAAAATAAATTTAAGGTGGCGACTCTGTAAAACTCATTTTTAAAATAGACTTAAACTCAAAACAAGTTTCAAAACAGAAATGAAACAATTTTCAAAAAAATTGATAAACAAAACTTATAGGCAGTCAGCTTCGACTAATTCTTTCACAGCAGCTTGAACTGAATCCAAGTTATCAATGTGAATGAGAGAAAAACAAACCTCATTACTCAATAAGGGGATCTAAACCTGTAATACCCTATAAATGCATAACAGGTTTTTAGTGAATAAAGTTCTCAGTATATAGATTAAAATCATTGAAATGACCAATAATAATTTTAGAAACTTAGTTAAAGCGAAAACGAGAAAATTTTTCGAAAATCATCGGTACCTTTATCGCTGCTGTAAAAATAGCGAAACGGTCGACGAATAAATTTTTAAATTTGGATTGAGGATTAATGATAAAGTATATTCATGTGTGAATATAGTAAAAAAGAAATATGGGAAAATATTAAAGAACACTGATAAAAATAGCAAAAGGGTACTTTCGGTGAATAGTGAAGAACTTGGCAGTATGAGTTTTAGAACGACTCTGAAACTATTTTTATTAATTAATATTAATAAAAGTAAGAGTTTAAACATTCACTTTGAATTTCAATTCCTGACAGAATTGTCAGAATAATTTACCGAGCGAAAAAGGACCAAAAGCAAATTTCAAAAAATTGGAGGACCAAAAGTATAATTTGCTAATTTTGTCCTACTATATAAAGGTAACTTAGAAATTTTTGGCTCAAATTTCTGCCATTTCTTCTCCCTTTTGCCGTGACCAACGTTCTTCCTTTTCCAATTGATTTCTTCCATTAATTTGTGAAGAAAAAGTGTAGAAAACCCAAAACTCAAACCATACAAACACTAATCTACCAAAATTAGCCATATAAAATCAAGAAAAATCAAGAACAAAGCTAGAGAAAATTTCGGCCAAATGAGGTATTTTGTGTAAATTGTTTATTTGTTTGATTTGATGGTTTAATTAGGTTAAATTAATGATAATAGAAATGGGTAAACGGTTTAATTGCATCAATTGGTGCATTAAATAATTTTTCCTAATTTTGAAACCCTAAAATAAAGTTGTGAGTTTAGATTTTAAGTATATGGATTAGGATGTGTGTAATATCTGCCATTTTTTTTAGTATTTTTATTAATTTTGTATGTTTGGAGAATTAATTAATTTCAAATGTGAATGTTGAGAATTTCAGAAATTTTGATCTTTGCATTTTCAGGATTTTGTGATGATAATTGCATATTCTTAGAGAAATAATTTGGTAAAGTATAAAACATGAAAGTTGTGAGTTTATGTCTTATCTAAAATTTTGTACAATGGTTTGGCAAAATTCTATGTAAGAGATGAGTTATGTTTATTTGAGCAAGACTGGTCTGGTTGAATGTTTTTGCAGAAAGTCAGTGTCTATTTGAATTTACTGGGAATGACTGAGATAGAATTAGCTAAAGGTGTGAACATAAAAAATGTTCCTTTGTGAGTTATAATGATATTTATAAAATTTCAGAATTTTTGGATAAGTATATCTCAGTAGAGAGTAGATTTTCTCAGGGTTGTTCGGATGGATTCTAATGCAGTAAGTCTGGGTGACTTTTGGAGAGTCACCATGGTCTGTATGTTAGTCCTTATGATTTGAATTTTTGATATATTATGCCTCTGCATGTTTGTTTTAAGTGACAAAAGGAATCAATAAGTTTGGATATTTGTAGCTCATTTGCGAGCTAGTTAGGTGTGAGATGTCCAGAAAAAGTTTTAACTTAGAGAAATTTTGGTGTGGTGAGCTGGCAAAATGTGAAGTGGCATTTTGCGAGCCGGCAATGTGAAGTGGCGAAGTGAGATTACTGGGGTGGCAATTGGAGGAGAGGCATATGCGAGGTGGCATGTGCAAAGAGGTTTGGCGAAGAGGATTTGGCGAAGAGGATTTAGCGAAGAGGTTTGGAGAAGAGGATTTGGCGAAGAGGTTTGGCGAAGAGAATTTAGCGAAGAGGTTTGGCGAAGAGGTTTGGTGAAGAGGAAAGGCGAGGTGGCGTTATGCGAAGAGGCATTATGGGAAGAAGGAATATGCGAAGTGGCAGTTCGCGAAGCAAAGAAGTAAAGAGGCGAAGAAGCGAAGAAGCAAAGAGGCTAAGAGGCGAAGAAGCGAAGAAGCAAAGAGGCTAAGAGGCGAAGAAGCATTGCTGAAGTAGCATATGCGAGGAACAGTTCGCGAGGAGAGTCTGGCAAGGCAACATATGCGAGGTAACATATGCGAGTTGGAATAGCGAGGTGGCATTGCCGGATCAAGTTTGGCGACTTGGAAAGTGCGAGCTGGGAAATGCGAAGTGGGAATGGCGAGCTATCAAGCATGTTTCTGGGGCAGCGGTCTATTTAACCCCAGTAGCGTTTTCACGATTTTTCCTTCCTTTCTTCTTTATTAATTTTTAGTCTTTTCTCATATTAGTATCATTTTATTTTCTAAGGCATTAATACTCAAATTAATGCATTAGACTTCTAGATTATTCTGTATTAAGGCAGAAATCATCAAATTTGAGCCAGAATCACAGAAATTTTAGTGTTGAGGAAAATAAGGTAAATTTTTTTCCAAAGCTATTTTTTTTAGATTTATTTAAGTCTATAGGTTAGGATAATTAATATTGGGTATATAGAATTTATTGCAAGTAATCTGAAATCATTAATGGTAATTAATGTGGAAGGAAATTAGAATGTTGAGGCTGTCATGAACAGTAACTCCGAACTTAAATGCAGATTTTCTTAAAGAGAGAAATAAAATTTGTTGTTGGAAATTAAAAATAGAGATTCTAAGATAATTAATTATTAGGAAATCATAATAAATATTATTGATTTGGAGAAAACCCTAATTTTGTATATTTGGGGAAATTTCTTAGGAGGAAGAAATCAAATTAATTGAAGAGTTAGAGTTGGAATTTGCTAAAGGAAATTTCAAGAGAAATTGTATTAAGGTAAGTAAGAACATTTATTTGTTTTTTTTTTTTGTCTCTTTGAAATAATAAGACCAAGTATCTTTGGTTTATCCATTCACATATATATATATTTATGTATATAACATAAATGACTTGATCAATTTTCTTGGATCAAGCTCAGATGATTCTTGTTTGTTAAACTCGATTTGAATGGTGTTATATGATGATGGTCTTACGACCAATATGCTTCTTATGAGATTGAAACCCCATGACCCATGGATAGAATGTTCTTCCCAATGAGAGTAAATTCATTGGTCCATTATGCACTTTGGGAGCCCAGCTAATAAGGTTTTTATCAGTGTTCCACCTAGAGGGGCCCATGAGCTCTAGGCACATGCCTGGCCAAGTATGTGTGCACGTTAAGATAGCAAGGCTACCGATACGTATGTTATGACATGAGATCAGTTCTATCAAATGAGATTTGATAA
>CANXYC010112111.1:0-44724 GCA_948193065.1 Aleurites moluccanus | reverse complement strand
TATATATATATATATATATATAATATTTTTTTATTTTTTAATTGATCTAAATTTGATTCATATATATTTTTATATTAATATTTAAAATTATTTAAAAACTAATAATTAAATTTAACAAAATAATATATTACTAAAAAAGATATTGATTAAATAAGAAAATATAATAAAACTGTGTAGAGCGTGGATTCACTAGTTTAATATAACAATCAAAGTTTTCAAACCAATCTGGTGCTTAAATTGGTAAAAACCGAGCGCTATAGATTTGATATTCAACCGGAAGCATCGGAGGAGTTTAACCAAAATTAAATAAATATTGAATACTATATAAATAAACTTTTCTCAGTAATTATAAAAAAATTAAATTAGTATTTTTATTCAGTTTATAAATTAGTTATTAAAATAACATTAATTAAATTTAAAAATAATGATTTTATATAAATTAATTATTTAAATTTAAAATTTTATAATGTTAATATTGCATAATACAGTAAAACATATATATATATATATATATATATATATATATATATATATAATCTCTATTATATAATAATTATCTACAATTCCGAATTAGACTAATAGGTTAAATTAATAATATCGATAAATTAATAAGATAATTATTATGAAAAATAAACAAAATAAAAATAAAAATAAAAATAAGGGAATTTTCTATTATCTTATTGGTGTATGTTACAAAATAATATGAATTTCTATTTATAGGATTCATCTGCACTATAGGTTACAATATATATAAATCAGTCATAAATTACAACATAAATGGTACAATAAAATTAAACTTAATTACAAATGGTTTTTCAAAAGGAAGAGTTGATACAACACTCTTTATTAAAAAGGATAAGAAAAATTTATTAATTGTTCAAATTTATGTGGATGACATAATATTTGATGCTACTAATGAATCTCTATGCAAAGAATTTTCTAAGTGCATGCAAGAAGAATTCGAAATGAGCATGATGGGAGAAATGAAGTATTTCCTTGGACTTCAAATCAAGCAAGAAGAAAAAGGAATCTTCATCAACCAATCTAAATACACAAAACGTCTTCTCAAAAAATTTGGGATGGAAGTAGCAAAGGCGAGTCGAACTCCAATTAGTTCTTCTATCAAGTTTGATAAGGATGATCTTGGCAAACCTATTGAAGAAAAGAAATATAGAGGTATGATTGGAAGTTTGCTCTATTTTACTGCTAGTAAACCTAATATTATATTTGTTGTATGTTTATGTGCTAGATTTCAATATTGTCCAAAAGAGTCACATTTGCATGCTGTAAAAAGGATTTTTAAATATCTAATTGGCACTCAACACATAGGCTTATGATATCCTAGAGGCATGAACTTTATTCTTGTTGGATATTCGGATGCGGATTTTGCCGGTAGTTGCTTGGATAGGAAAAGTACCTCCGGTACTTGCCAACTCTTAGGAAATTGTCTTGTTTCATGGTTTAGCAAGAAGCAAAATTCTGTAGCTTTGTCCACCACAAAAGCCGAATATGTAGCAGCCGCTTGTTGCTGTACACAAGTGTTGTGGATGAAACAATAAATTAAAGACTTTGGTGTGCCTTTAAAAGCTATACCCATAAAGTGTGACAATACTAGTGCCATAAATTTATCAAAAAACCCTGTTCAACATTCAAGGAGGAAACATATTGGCATTAGACTTCATTTTCTTAGAGATCATGTACAAAATCATGATGTTGCTCTAGAATTTGTAGCATCAAATAATCAATTGGCAGATATTTTTACAAAACCTTTGAATGAAGAAAGGATGAATTTTATTAAAAGAGAATTAGGCATGTTGGATGGAAAAATGTTTGAAAAATAATTTTTTTTGCATCTTTAGTCGCAGCCGCAACCCATTTGAGTCGCAGCCACGACCATCGAAATTTCAAGAGTCATAAATTGCTTTTCTCTTCTATTTTTATTTTTATTCTGTTTCAATTCGCAGCCACGACCAAAATAATTGTAGCCACTATGATTTCCTTCGCAGCCGCTACTGTCCGTTTATTCTTTAATTTTTTGCTTGCCAACTTCGCAGCCTCGACCCTCGCGACTCTCAGTTTTTAAAATTCCTGTTTCGCGATTTTCATTCATTTTTCTCTCAAATCTCAACCATTTTCTCTCAAAATCTTTATGTTTTTCTAGCTTCAATCTTCAATTCGCACCTAAATGGGTTCAAAAAGAGTAAAATCTTGGGCTAGAAAGGGACAAGAAGCTTCCAAAAGACCAAAATTAGGGCAAAACTCCATTCCCTCTCCTCCATCTAGTTCATCCTCCTCAGAATCTTTCTCTCCACCCATTCCTCCTCCCACTTCAAATCCATCTCCTGCTCCAATTCCAAAGAAGAAAAGGACTCTGGTCAATCATGAAGAATGGAATTCTACAGATCTGGAAGTGTTGGTTCAATCTCTGTCTCCTTAAGAGATTACCCGGTATGAAAATCTCATTTCAAACCGTTCAATTCTTCCTTCTAGATATGTGAATTGGATGGAGCTAGATCATTTAGGATTGAGTGAATCCATTAGGATAAAACTCCAATCTGTTCATTGGCTCACAATGGTGGATATTAAACTTGACTGTTTTCCTTTACTCACTTTGAAATTTTTCTCCACATTCTCCTTGACACAACTAGAGGATCTACCTATGGTAATATGAGCTTCAAACTCCTGGGTAAATCCTATACTCTTACTCTTAGGCAAACCAATCAGCTTTTTGGGTTTACTGAAATTGGGGCAACAAGTTTTTCCCATGAATTTGAAAAGAATATGCATGAATTTTGGAAGGAAATAACTGGGTCTTCTCAACCTTTTAATCCCAAAATCTCAAAATCCACTAGTATTCGAGACCCGGTACTCAAGGTACTTCACAGAATTATCACCTCCACCATTAACAGTCGAGGAACCAGTTACAGTGCATTTCTCAAAACCGAGTTGTTCTTTCTTTGGTGCATTGAGAAAAGCTATCTCATTGCCTCTGCTAGGTGGTTGGTGGATTAATTTCACAATATTGCTCGCAAGAAATCGGAAAATATTGTTTGTGGTCACCTGGTGATACATATAGCATGTGCAATCTGTGCAAATCCCTCTTTTGATCCAAACAACACCGCATTCAAACCCCTAGTTCATAATCTTCCAGAAAAAGAAATTCCTTAGGTTGGTTACTTTGCAGCGTATGAGGATCGTTGAAAAAAGATCCGATGGATCTTTTGTTCTTAGAGTCGTTCCTGCTGTTGGTGAGGAAACCGAGCAACAGGAAGAAGTTCATCCTCCCTCTGTTGATACTACAATTCCTTCTCCGCCTACACCTCCTGAAGACACGGCTTCCTCCTCCTCGCTCATGGAATTTCTCACAGCTTGCTTTGATGCCTTGGAGAATCGACAAACTGAAATTATGGCGCGTATCCAAAAATTGGATGATCGAATCTCTTCTGTTGAGACTGAAGTCAAGACCTCTATCAAAGTTGTCATTCAACGTTTATGTCGCCAACAAAGGGAATTTTTGGCAGAAATGGAGCATCGTGACGCTTTTTCCCCATCAGCTTCAGACTCAGTTGATGCCAAGTCCAATGAACCTGAGAACATAGAGGTTGTTGTCCCTGATCAACCCTTGGATAAAGGCAAGGCCCCTGCTGATTTCTCCAGTATTGCAGCCATTGGAGCAGCTGCAGTCCAGGGTTCTTCAGATCCTGCTCGTGATGTTCCTCCTTCATAGTTTTTCGTTTTGTTGTTGTTTTTTGCTTTTATTTTCTAAAACTCTTTCTTGTAATGATTTGAGTTAATCTAATTATATTATTTTCTCTTTTTGATGAGTATCAAACAAAGGGGGAGAAAATTATGAAAATTATGAGATATGTGTTTTCTTTAACATGTGATATGTGTTATATTTGCTAAAGTGTATTTATATTTATTTTAAATTTCATAAAGCACAAATTAAGGGGGAGTTTATTAAATCACATAATCATGCATATCTTTTATAATTTGGTTATTTGTCACCATAAAAAAGGGGGAGATTGTTAGACCTTAAGGTTTTCTTCATACTTATTTTGATGGTTACAAACACCAAATCAATGGACTAATGAGTTTGGTTGTTTATGTGCAAGAATTTCCAAGAATTTCTCTAAAAGTATGCAGGATGCTGCTTAGTCGCGGGCGCTACAATAGACACAAGCTTGGTCACAGGTGCGACAGAATCAGTCACAGTCTTGAAAAGTTTCAGGTCGCGGGTGCGACACTTTCCAGTCGCGGGCGCGAAATTGATTTTGAGACTTCCAAAACATCCAGTAGCTTTCAGGAAAAACAGAGTCACTCCAGTAGCGGGCGCGACACAAAAAAGTCGCGGGTGTGATAAAGTTATTCGCAGGCGCGAAATTAAAGTTAGGATATCTCAAAACATCCAGTAGCTTCAAAATAAATAGTGTCATTCAGTCGCGAGTGCAACCAAATATATTCGCAGCTTTACCCAAGCTCAGTCGCAGGCGTGAAGAAGCTCAACCTGGTTTCAAGGCTGAATTTCACAAAGAGTCGCGGGCGCTACAAATTCAGTAGCGGCGCGACTCGAGAAAATTCAAATTATTCTTCTTCGAGCCAAAAGATGAAGAATCTGGTTGCGAGCGAGACCACTTGAAGTCGCGGGCACTACTCACCTATAAAATAGCCGTTGGAGCGAAAATTCAAGTGCATTTAATGCGGAAATTTGAGTTTAAACGGCTCTTTCTTCAACCAATACTATAAATATGAGTTGATTTGTATTAAATGCAAGTAGAACAACCTTAGAACAAGTTCATAATCATTTATTGCAAGATCATTCATATTTATTGTGCAAAAATCAGTTTAAATTTACATTTATTAAAAATCTTCAAAGTTGTTGAATATTTTAGTTTATAAGAGAGTGTGGTAAAAAGGGAATTCTTTATTCTCATCTCTTGTAAATCTCTTGGGTTGTGTGTGAGCCTAGTTTGAGAAAAACACATTATAAAAGGTTGAAGTGTGAACCAAAATATTTAGATTTGATCTTGAACCTGAAAAAAGATCAAGGTAGTGAAATACTCAAGTACAATTTTGAGGAGTGGACGTAGGCTCGTTTTGGCCGAACCACTATAAACCTTTGTGTTGATTTTCTTCTTCTCTTCCTTTATCTTAATTGGTCATTATTTTTAAAAGACAACCAATTCACCTCCCTCCCCCCCTCTTGGTTGCCAAAGGTACTTACATACTGCCTTATTCAAAACCTTACCAAGAAAACCCAATAGGATAAAACTTTTGGTTAAGGAAAAAAAAGTATAGTATTAAACTCTCCCTATTTGTAATATCACTGAAAATTTTTAAGGCGTCACATATTAGTACGCCTATTGTATAAGATATGGTATTTCATGACCAAAATTTATTCATTATCTTCTCTAACTGAAAAGAATTTTTATTCACATTAAGTGACCGAACAACCATTGAACTATTTAATGAATGTGTTTTGTATATAAAATTATAAATGATTTTTTTGTGTATAAGTTAACTGATAAATAAAAATTTCTTTTGCTAAATATTCAATTTGTAATAGAGACATAATTTTATTTTTTCAAAATAATTCATCTCAATTTTTTTTTTCAAACAATATGTTACTTTTGAAAGTTTTTCAGGAATTTCAATAATATTCAAATCATCAATATATACAATAATTATGGCAAATTTATATACAAATTTCTCTATAGTATTGTTTTTATATTCTACCTTGAACAAATATTCACTAAAACGATTTTACTATATGGGCCCAAATTGTTTTGATTCATACAAAAATCTTTATAATTTAATTGAATAAATTTCTCGACAACTTAAATTATATTTTTCTAACATTTTAAATCTTTCAGAAATTTTCATATCATTATCAATTGAGTCATATAGGTAAATTGTGACTACATCCATTAGGTGCATATCAAGTCTTTCATACATTGATATATTAATAAAATATTATTGCATTCACTACAGAATAGTATATATCTTCATAATTGATTTCAGGTTTTTATCAAAACCCTTATGCAACAAGTCTTGTTTTATATTTTACAATTTTATCTTTCTCATTTCTTTTTCGTACAAAAATATATTTGTATCTAATAGTTTCACATCTTCTAATATTTGGATTACTAGTCCGAAAATTTTACGCTTTTCAAGAGAATCAAATTTTGCTTGTATTGCATCTTTCCATTTTGGTCAATCAATTTTATTTCAACATTATTGAATAGAATGTAGTTCAATATCATCATTTTCATTCATAAAAATATATTACACTATATGCAAAATAGTAGCCAACAATTATTTCATTTCGGTTTTATTTTTTTTCATAACTAATATAATTTATTAATATCTCTTCATTTTTACTAATTTAAGGTACTTGTACTTCTTCAGGAAGTGTATATATGTTAATATCTGCATTTTCAATAAAATTATCTTTATTATTTATTCTTTTTCTCTTTTAAGGATTTTTATCTTTATAACAAATAGTTTTCCACACTTCAAGCGTGTTTGAGCTTTATTAATATTAATAAATTGTTCTTCTAGGACAACAATACAAATTAAAACATTAACGACTGTTATATGAGATTTTATTACTTATTTTAATTCAACAATTGCATTCGGCAATTGATTTGCTAATTTTTGCAGATAATTTATGAACTTCTTGTTCATATTGTTTTGTATTTCTCAATTTTTATTATCTCCCCCTAATACTGAGAATATTATTTCATCAAATGATAATTTGCAATTCAAATAGTAAATATATCACAATTAATGACTCAAAATATTGAATTATTGAGGGAGATTTATATCCTAACTTATATTTCTAACTTCTTTTGAAAACTTATCTTAGTGCGTTGTGGTGGAATAATTAGAATATATACCGCACATTCAAAAAATTTTAGATGAGAAATATCTGACTTTTGACTAAAAACTAATTGATTGATTTGAAAAATCTTATAATTCTTCAATGGATTCTAATGTGAATTTTCAATTTTTTTCATTATTTTTAAACCAAGATAACCTAACTTATCATTCCAAATAATAAAAATAATTGGATATATGAACTTCTGGTTTACTATAAGATTCTCTTCAATTCCACTAATTTTTGTATAATACAAATCAGAGAAAATAACATAAAATTTTTCACTATATTTTTTTTTACCCGAAATAATACTTGTAATATGGAGACATTATTGATTTCTCTTATTTATTGTCTCAATATAATATTTATTACTGTGAATATCTTTAAAACTTAACAATTTTTTATGAGATTTTGAAGAAAATAATGCATTATATATAATAAGTATTGTTCCTTTTAGTAATAATATATTGGTTCTTTTGGAGCTTTAAATTATTTTTTATTTTACTAGAAATAATTGTCTCATCCATTTTCAAATAAGAAAAATATTTGACATTTTTAAAATTGTACGAGTTATCGCACCATTCACAATATATATCAAAATCAATTCTCCTTTTTAATATTTTCAAAAATATATTTGTCATATCAATGTGAACAATATGTATATAATCATAGCTAAGGTCATTATTATTAGAAACAATTTTTTTTTTTCATATTTTTCCTCCCTTTTTGCGATGTTCGATAAATATCTTTCACATCTTCTAATATTTGGACTACTAGTCCGAAAAGAGAATCAAATTTTGCTTGTATTGCATATTTCTATTTTGGTCAATCAATTCTATTTCAACATTATTGAATAGAATGTGGTTTAATATCATCATTTTTATTCATAAAAATATATTACACTATATGCAAAATAGTAGCCAAAAACTATTTCATTTCGATTTTTTTTTTCATAACTAATATAATTTATTAATATCTCTTCATTTTTACTAATTTGAGGTACTTGTACTTTTTCAGGAAGTGTATCTATGTTAATATCTGCATTTTCAATAAAATTATCTTTATTATTTATTATTTTTCTCTTTTAAGAATTTTTATCTTTATAACCAATAGCTTTCCACGCTTTAAACGTGTTTGAGCTTTATTAATATTAATAAATTGTCCTTCTGGAACGACAATACAAATTAAAATATTAACGACTGTTATATGAGATTTTATTACTTATTTTAATTCAGCAATTACATCCGGCAATTGATTTGCTAATTTTTGCAGGTAATTTATGAACTTCTTATCCATATTGTTTTGTATTTCTCAATTTTTATTATCTCCCCCTAATACTGAGAATATTATTTCATCAAATGACAATTTGCAAATCAAACAGTAAATATATCACCATTAATGACTCAAAATATTTAATTATTGAGGGAGATTTATAACCTAACTTATATTTCTAATCTCTTTTGAAAACTCATCTTAGTGCGTTGTGGTGGAATAATTAGGATATATACCGCACATTCAAAAATTCTTAGATGAGAAATATCTGATTTTTGACTAAAAACCAATTGATTGATTTGAAAAATCTTCTAGTTCTTCAATGAATTCTAACGTGAATTTTTAATTTTTTTTCATTATTTTTAAACCAAGATGACCTAACTTATCATTCCAAATAATAAAAATATTTGGATATATAAACTTCTGATTTACTATAAGATTTTCTTCAATTCCACTAATTTTTATATAATACAAATCAGAGAAAATAACATAAAATTTTTCACTATATTTTTTTTTACCCGAAATAATACTTGTAATATGGAAACATTATTGATTCCTCTTATTTATTGTCTCAATATAATATTTATTACTGTGAATATCTTTAAAACTTAACAATTTTTTATGAGATTTTGGAGAAAATAATGCATTGTATATAATAAGTATTGTTCCTCTTAGTAATAATATATTAGCTATTCTGGAGCTTTCAATTATTTTTTGTTTTACTAGAAATAATTGCCTCATCCATTTTCAAATAATAAAAATATTTGATATTTTTAAAATTGTACGAGTTATCGCACCATTCACAATATATATCAAAATCAATTCTCCTTTTTAATATTTTCAAAAATATATTTGTCATATCAATGTGAGCAATATGTATATGATCATAGTTAAGGTCATTATTATTAGAGACAAAATTTATCTTCATATTTTTTCTCTCTTTTTGTGATGTTCGATAAATATTAATAAGATATTTTATCATACGACAAGTATTTGACCAATTTTTCTTCAAACCATATCGATAATATTTACTTTAAAAAATTTTGTCCACCTTTTCTATTTTTATTTTTGTATAATTTTATTCCACTTTTGGTGGTAATAAATATTTTTATAATATTTCTTTATTCTTATGAAAAGAATAATTATTATATGTTTATTTTTAAATTTCATAGTATTATTGTTTTATGTTACCACATCATTTCAGGAAATGAAATAAAATCACCATAATATATTTTATGAATTTTTTATTAACGACTTGTTATTTTATTCAGTTAAATATGATTGCATTCACTTTAGAGAATGAGATTAAATCAGAATGCATGAAATTAATTTATAATATTTTTACAATCTTTTTTATCGATATTGCTACTGCAGGAGCATATTCGATATATGAAAAATATTAATATATTATTATTTGTGAATGTTCTTCACGCAGTAAGAATTAATTTTAACAAAAATTAACATATTTGAAATAAAAGAATAACTTTGCAATATCAAAATAAATAAATTTAATATCATTATCAATACATGATTAAATTAAAAAAAATTATAATAATTATTTAAATTTTTTTTTTCACTTATACTTTTATAAGATCACAAATATAAATCATTTTTTTTTATTTCAAATTATATTTTAACAAGTATAAAATATTATAATATATACAAAAACAAATATCAAAATTAGAGTAGAAAATTTTTATGTTAGATATATTTCGAAAAATAAAATAATAATGCATAAAAATAGAATTTATTTATTCAAATACTTGAATTGAAATGTCACCAAGAAAAAAAAAATCAAATCTCAAATATTTCAACATTATTGAGGAAAATATTTTCAAATCTTTTGAATAAGAAAACTATTAAAAGTGTCATGGAGAGAATCGTACCGATAACGTGTTATGAAAAATAAACAAAATAAAAATAAGAACAAAAACAAGAATAAGAACAATAATAAGAATGTAGAATAAGAAGTTTTCTATTATTTTATTGGTGTATATTATAAAATAATATGAACTCCTATTTATAGGGTTCATTTTCACCATAGGTCACAATATATATAAATCAATCATAAATTACAACATAAATGATGCAATAAAATTAAATTTAATTACAAAAACTTATGAGTAGTGGGATAAATGAATGGACATGCACATTTATCTTATGAGTAGTGTGATAGATGAATGAACATGCACATTTATCTTATGAGTAGTGTGATAGATGAATGGACATTTACCTTTATCTATATATTTATAACAATAATACTTTTTTAAAAAATTTTACATAAATATATTATCTCAATCACTTTATAAATTAATAAGCTATCAATATTATATCTATAATAGATTTATGTAATTTATTAAAATATAACTTTAAAACTATTTTAAATCTAAATAGTTATACTCACATTTTTTTATTTCATTTAATTCATATTCAATTCATCACTTTTTTTTTTTTAATTTATTTAGTTCATATTCAATTTATCACATATTTTTTCATTTCAATTGGTTCATGTTAAATTAATCACATACTTTTTATTCCATTTCAATTAATTTGTATTAAATTTATCACTTTTTTTTTTAATTTATATTGAATTGATTACAAAATTGATAGAACATAATAATTTTTTAATTAATTAAATATATATTTATTAAATTATAAATACTCTCTTTAAATTAATAAATTATTAATTTATCAATTAGTTAATATTTTTTTTATTAATAGAATTTATAAGTTTTAATAATATTAATTTATAGAGATTTTAGTGTAATAATAATAGTTAAAATATAATTTTAAATTATAGGTATTTTACATTAATGTAAATTAAATTAAAATAATTTTAATAAACATAAAAGATAATTTGAGAAATGTAAAATTTATTGTTACTAAAATAAATTATGAAAAATAATCAAAATAAATTTTTATTAGATTTTGTATGCATAATTTATATAATTAACATTTCACTGTTATTTAATAAGCTAAAAAATAAGCAACCGTTGTTACTTTTTGGTTGTTTGGCAACTCACAACGGTTGATTTTAAAAGTATCATTTTGAATTTTTTTTTAAAGTAGCTTCCAACTTTATACTATATTTGAATCATATTATTCTTTCCTTAAAAAAATCATTATTAACAGAATTGTCTTTTTCAAATTAGTTTTTTATGTAATAACTTTATTTATAATTCTTTGAAAATAATAAATAATGAAATATAAATTAGTTATAATAATTAAAATAATCATCATATTCATATTTTTATTTATATAAAATGTTAAATGAAAATTTATATATATGTTTTAATATAAAAATAACCTAAATCATTTTTTTTTTACCTTTTCAAGCCTAAAGCTAAAAAAAGCAAAGCCGGATCCAAAATACATATACAGTAAAATTTTTTGATGTAATTATTATTAATTTTTTTTATTTCTAAAAGTTGTGTTACTGATAATTATTAGCTGTTTGGTAACGGTTATTTGTAAAAGTTTCAATTTGAAGTTTTTTCAAAAAAAAATTTTACTTTTTAAAATAAAAAGAGATTAAATTAGTCTTTAAAAATAATATTTAAACAAAAAATAAATATTAATATTTATTTATAATAATTATTCAACATAATAATAACTAATAATTAATAATAATTTTATTAAATATATGTAATAATTAATTATTAAATAATAATAGATAGCTATTAACTATAATTAATAGCTGCTACGAACTACATGTTTCTCCTTTTTTTTAATTCAATTCTTTTGATTTTTTTTAAAACTTATTGATCTCTGTCTCTCTCTTTATCTCCACAATAACTTTAGGAAAAGGAAAGAAGGTGGTGTGGTCACAAGTCACAATTACTTTTTTTTTTTTTTTAAATGGATTAATGATTTGCTTCTTTGTCTAGACATTGATTATACAAGTCCAAAAGCTTCCTAATTGTACACTGAACAGAAGAGCTTCTTTTTTAAAGGCACTTCCTAAACCTAAAAGCCTTCCATTCCATAGAAAGTAGGACAGAGTATGCACACGGACACTGTACCAACAATATTTTATACTTTATGAATAATTTATATTTAATAGTGTACTCATTTCCTTTTATTATTCATATTAAATTAATAATAAGAATTTTTATCATAATATTGGATGGAAAACTCAAATTCAAAAACTTCACTTACTTTTAGAAGCCAAAAGACCAATTAAATTATAGTTGATTGGGATAAAGTGTTCAAATTGAATTATATTATATGTGCATTTATATTTCATGTTTCATCTCTTTTTAGGAAAGAAAATACACATGAAACACACACTTGATAGTGCAAAATATTTGTTTATATAAAACAATAATCAGTATTTCTCAGTAGTAAGTGTTCATTTTGAGAACAGATTACGAAAAAAAAAAAACCTTTGTAAATTCTTTATTCTCCACATGAATAATTTATTTATTTATTTTTATTGAACAAAGAAATCAAATTCATATAATAATGGCAAAGAAGCACCAACAAACCACTACTACAAAAATATTATTCGTAAAAGTAGATAGAGCTAAAACTCAACCAAATATTTTTTAAAATGAAAAAATTAAACTAAAATCCTAAAAACAATTTCAAATAAAGGGTTAGTTAATATTTTATCTTTAGATATTTAAAAAATAAAAAAGAATATTAATTATTAAAAGTAAAATAATTTTATTATTAATTTTAAGGGATATCTCTTAACCCTCATTTTTACAAGAAAAAAATAACTTGCTTTCAATAAATTAACCAACCACTCATTATTTTAGATATATATTTTTTAAGAACCAAATCTCATCTAAGATTTAGATAATTGGAACACGTCAAATTCATTTCAAAAAACCATTTTAAATAGCCTCTGATTGCAATTTCAAACAAAATTTAAAAACTTTCAATGTACCAAAATAATTGCAAAATAGGCAAACGCCTTAGATTGCTTGCACCAGCTTTAAAAAATCTGGTAGCTAAAATAAGACTAAAGATGCATATTTTCAAACTCACTAACGTTTAAAATTTTCAAATTTGAGCCTTGGCGAGATTTTCCAACTTTGTTTTGAAGTTATATAACACCAAAATTTCTGTCCTGTTGGTATCTAACTTTATACAATAAGATTTTATTATCTAAAAATATTAAATTTTTCATAGAAAAATAATTATTTGAGGATTAAATAATAGCTGACCCAATTAATTTTGAGATTAAGGGAAGCTGAGTTGAGAGGATTCAATATTAATATAATAACGGCAGTGCTGCCACAAATTTCTGCAATTTCACTGCAAGAATACATCTTGCTACTGAAATAACAAAGAAGAGACTAGAACATAATCAAAAGATTAATACAAATGAACTACAGAAGGAAATGCAGTATAATACGCCCCTAAAACAAGTCCCAATCAACCACATGCCAATAAGGGGGGGAAAAACTAGATGGCATCGGATGGCAGGACAGATCTATAAATACTTCGTATACATATATATTTATATATATATAAGAAGGAAAGGCTTAATTTACATGTAGAGGATATAAAGAATAGAACTTATCTTGTAGAAGACAGCCAACATTTACTCACAAAACGTAAATGTGCACATGAAACAGAAACATCGCCAGTAACAACTTCAAAAAACAAAACCGGGATGGAAGTAGCTCGGCTGACGCAGCTGATGGTTTAGATGGAGCTCTTCCAGCAACAGCAGGCGAAACTGCATGTCCACCAGAAGTGCTCTGCTGCTCGTTTGTTGGTAACGGATTGAGTGGTGTCCCATTCGGAGAAGTAAGAGGTATCCTCTCACCATCACTTGGACCCTCACCTGCACATGTGAAGGATGAATGGACAAATTCACATAAACCAAGCTTTGTCTATGATTTTAATAGACTTATTGGATTTACCCAAATAAATTAGACGTTAGCACAATGTTCCAAGTCAATTGATTTTACAGCGTATTTTATAATGGAACTGGGAGAATAGCACACATAAAAAGCCCCAGAAGTTTCTAGGATACAAATAGTCTCAATTAAATTCCATTTGCAATAAGAGAATTAGCCACACGATTATGCATTCCCAAACATAGCAAAGGCCAGAAAACTCACAATTAGAGCGTGACCAGCCCAACTTCAAATTTTCCCTATCAAATACCACTCGATATCCCGTCATGAAATTCTCTGCATGAAAATTTTCTTTTAACCATAAAATCAAGTGTAGAGAGCAAGAGACCATAAGAAAAATGAAAAATGAGCTTTTGCCATAGAAAAAAGATGGAACACTTACGTCCAATGGTTCCAATATCTTCGTCAGTCGGTTGAATGGCTAAACAAAATCCAACTATGCCCTAAACCACCAAGGTCACCACATTTACATTTCTGAGCAATTCACACATAATAAAGCAGACTACAAAATTTGCTAAGTCAGGAAACATATAATCTCTAACATTAATCTGTATTGAAGGCAAAAATAAATCAAAGTCCCAGCATAGAAATTCAATATACAATTTTAGTCTGCTGATGGTTGCACCCCACCACTCAGAGGTGTAGGAGTATAAGGAAGCGTGGAAGCAAGGACATAAGTTACAGTATACAAGAAAATTATTAGCTCCTGAATTTATGTATAACAATAGGGTGTTCAGAATTCTTTTAAAATAAAATCTCTAGATCAAGATTCAAGAGTCATTTAAATCTACTTCCAACTTTGTCACTGTCTTCATTTTGCCACTTTGAACCTAGGTTTGCCTCATCCAAAGTTCAAACAACCTGCCTGCCATCTCTAGAAAGGATGATCCATTCCACCAAATATTCTAATAAAGGAAAATAAAAAATAAATAACTCCAGTTAAATACAGTCAATTTTGAGAAGTCTCACCTGAATGCCATAGATCATAAAAACTGGATTATGGATCACAAAGCTGTTGTTTAGTGGGAAAGTGAGTTTCACTGATGGAACCCTGGGCTTTAAGCTGTTTAAAAAACCATTCAAATATCACTGCCAGATGTCAAGCATGCTTGCAAAGTCAGGGAATCACAGAAAGAGAGAAGCTATTAAAGCTATTATCTCCTGAAAATTCACCTAGATTTGTAGCAATACTTCCAAGGAAACCCTTCAAAGCTGGAGATTGTTGCATTCACTCGACGGTCAAACTATCAAGCATGAAAATCATATTAGACAGTTTGGTAATCACTTCAAGTCATAGAGTTGAATGTTAAATAAGTACCTCCTTAGTAATTCTTTCATAAACATCAACTGGAAGAAATGTGAAAGATGTGCCTGTATCAACTAGTGCCCTGAAGCTTGTCAGCTCGAGACACGAACTGCCAACGCAACAAGCCTCCACTCCGACAACATATGTAGTACTGAATCAAGTTTATAGTTGTAAAAATGGGAGATTTAGTATCTATAAAAAAAAAATAAAAAATAAAAAAAAAACCCTGAAGGGGAGGGCAGGGGAGAAGATGAAGCAAGAAAGGCATAAAGTATATCCAAACAGTATATAGATGCACATACTAATTCCCATTTAAAGTCAGAAATGGAGTAGATTGCTGCGTATTAGGTCCCTGATCGCCAAAAAATATTCTCCCAGAATCATCCCCATCAAAGCACATAGAGAAAGAGTTTTGGATCAATCCTGCCTTAGCAAGAAAACTTGGAACTGAAATTTCTGTCAGTCCTAAACCCATTAGACCATCAGGTGCAACCCCATCCAAGTAACCACCACTTTGCTTCATGCCACATCTGTGTTTAAGAATATAAAACAATAAAATAATTAGATAAATGGATAAAAAAGAGGAAAAAAAAAACCTACTAATAAATATTAGTACTGAACTTCCCAAATAAATATAGGTAACACATTAAGTTAAAGAAACTAAAGAGGAAATGGTAAATGAAACTCACCCTATGACCACTGGAGCCTGCACAGAAGTATTTAATGCACCATCACCATCTGATGCAAGATGTAATATGTCCTCAACCAGCAATCCAGAAGTTGATGTGTTTTCTGTGTAATAATCAATGGCATAAGGGCATTGCTGCTTTGGGCTTCTGCAGTTTGGACCCATTTCACATAAGGGATGGCTGCAAGATAGATGCTTGCTGGTACTTGAATGAGATGGACTATATTCATTCAGATCTCTATCCTGCATAATAGATGCTCCAAATATGAGGGAGCACCTGCCAATCAATTATTGGAAATAAGTGCTAAACCTGTTACCATATCTTAAAAAGAAAAAAATTGCGATTCCAGTGGTGCAACTTTTTATCTCAATAAGACAATACCATGAAGATAAATTCAGGCATTGTTCATTAGATGCTTACAATACACTAATCTCTATCTCCAGTTTGCCTATGGTTAAAAAGGTTGTGTCACAATTACAATACATAAGCCTTAACTAAAGATTATTCACGGCAGTAGTCCTAGACATATGGAAAGATAATACTCAGTAAAAGCCATTGTTGCTGTGCCAAGATACTTTTACACCAATGATTATGAGAGATGACAGCCTTTTTGATGTGTTACACAAACATTTTTAAAGGCATAAGGTTGCTTTCTAACCCTTCCCTCTTGTTTCTTTTAAACAACTCCAAGTGATATTTGAGTTCTTATGGTAATAAAGCTACTAGAAAGACAAAAAAAAAAAATGCACTGCACAATCACGATAAGCAACTAAAGGGACTTTCTTTCCCCTATTAGTAGAATCACAGTAAGCAACTAAAGGGGATTTCTTTCCCCTATTTGTAGATACAAGTTACCCAGCACAGGTACGAGCCATCAACATCATTTTATGATGGAGAATATGTTCTATCACTAAATTTCTCTTTCCCATTCATAAACCATCTAGCATCAATGCCTTCGAACCTTCAAGCACATACCTTGACAATTCTCAATTACAAAGTTGAGTTGCTGCTTCTTCATCTTCCTGGTGGCAATCCACCACAATGCTTTAGTGAAAGCCATCTAGGCAGCAAGTGCAATACAATTATCACCCCCATTTGACTCTCCTAAAGAGCTTCTATAGTTAATCCGTCTAATTTTTTTTCTCTGTCCCCTTATTCACGTGATAATAAAATTAATTGAAGGACATAGACAAAAATGGAGGGGAAATCTTTTTGAGAATTGAGAAGGGAAAATAAAAACTGACTCCATGGTCAACCTGGACCAGATGAAGCCTTGTCCATGCTGAAATTATAATATAATATGTACATCATGTTGAAATGACCTCCTAATATGCATATCACTTTAATTAGAATCATAAACGCACAACCAGATGTATAGGAAGAAGCTAACAAAAAAAAAAAAAAGAAATCATGGAGACAAAGCAGTGCTACAGCCTACAAGAAACAATATATTATCATAGGGGAAATACTGGCCTACCAGACTGCTATAGTAACTTGCAGATAGTGGGGCGCATTGCATGCAATCACAAGGCACCCAGAATAGGTCACTCCCAGCATCCAGCGCAACAAGAAATGAAACATGAGGTGTTCCTATATCAATCCAGGTGTAGTGCAACCTAAATTGGAAAAAAAGATATCAAATGCTAAGAGAACAAAGAGTCATTATACAATGATAATAGCATGGAAACTTGATAACTAAGATTCACAAAAATCAAGAGAAGGCTTTCATAGTACGTTCAAAGAAATCATGATTGGTCATTTACAGAATTAATATACAAAACCATAGCAGCCAGAGTTAATCAGTTTGTAAGTTCATGCTCTCAGGCAGGGTTGCATTCCCTATTTTTCTCGAAATGATGTCTATAAAACCAAATTGAAGTTATTAACTTATTTCTTATCTAGTCAATAGATAACATTTCTGTATAGAAAACTTTCCAAGAATGTTAAGTTAATGAAGCCATTGTTGCATTAGTACGTGGAAGTGGAAGTCATGAGCAACATAAACTTTCTGATGCCCTGTTGATATGGATTGGTTTTAGGCACTCCATTATCTAAAAACTATTCTCAATGTGTCTCAAACTGCAAGGAAACATTTTCTATGATAAATATTTTACTACCTCTTGATGGTGTATTATGTGTGCCTAATTCATGGATGGAGTGTGGTTATAAGTTGAGGTGAATGCAGCAGCAGTAGCACCCAAGTCAAAACTTACAAGACAGATAAATATTAAGTAAATCAGGATTAAAAAAGTCCCATAAAAATAATATGAAAACATAGTAATGAGTCATTTTTGACACTTCATGATTAAAAGCATAATTGAAACAATTTAACAAAATTAGAGAAGTACATATACGAGCATAAATTCTAGTGAGTGAGCCTATTTAAGACAAACATTTAAGCAAACTAGTCCACTCTGAATAGCATGCAAGCAAATGCAGTAAAACATATTCAGGTTTTATTTGAGAAGGGAATTAGTTATGAACAAAAATTTTAATCTTGTTTATAAACAAATGAATATCAATACAAGCAAGCTTAACTCGACTAAGTTTGTAAAAAATTTTGTTTTAGGCTCTCCTATATTTGTTTAGCTACTGTTTTAGAACTTGACAATAGTTGATCAGTTACTATCTATAAAACTATCAAAATATGTTCTTAGTAAAAGAGATGGTAAAAATTTTATTTTAAGTTATAATCTCTTGTGAGATCTCTAATCACTAAACTAAAAGATATTTGTTTTGCATTATAGGTATATTTGATTTAATACCCAACATAGCTTGGCTTGGATTGTCTCATCTTTAAACCTAGTTATCCTAATTTTTCATAATCCTCTCTGATTTTTTTCTTTTAAATAAGCTTCTTAGAAGAAAAGATATTATCAAGTATTAACTACAAAAAATAGAAGAAAACCTGTAGTTAATGAGTTAACAAGTCTGAAGTTTATATATATATATATTTTCAATAGCATAATAAAATAGGAGAAATTTTTTATAGGCAATGAGAAATTGTCATATTCTAATTATATTCACCAAAGTCAATATTAGAAATTTAATTTATTAATAAAAAAACAAAAAGTATGAAAGCAATTAAGCACAAAATTAGTCAATATAGTCCAACCAATGACAATATGCAGAAAGCAACAAGAAAGTAAAACGCAAAAGACTTAAAAAAAAATTACGTAATTTAAATTTATTAAAAATTAATAAATTATGTACCATCCAAAGTCATTTCCAAGCGACATCGTTTTACTGCCTTCAGAAGGGAAGAGAAAACGGTACTGAGGTCCAATCTTCATCTTCTGCCTCTGGAAGTCACTGCTCACAAGCTTCTGGTAATACTCCAAGCTCTTCTTCTCCGGCCACATACTCTCATTCCTCGAAACCCTAAGCAACTTCACTTCTTCAGAGAATCGGTGAATCAGCTTCGAAGAGAACGTGATTTCTAAGCTATTCTCCACGAGAAGACTCGCCATTACAAAAAAGAGCAGAGATCGAGCCGCCATGGCGACTCGAAATGTGGACGGAACAAAGGCGGTGGGTGGTGGTGGTCTTGCAGTGTAGCAAAATGAAGAGAATCAATGAAGAAAATAGCAAAATGTAAGGTAAATTTTAGCAATGAAATCGAGATCTAGCAATCTAGGGTTTTCAGAATCTGATTTAGCTCTGTGTAATGGAAGAGATGAGCAACTGGCATCCAAAGAGACGAAACAGAAAAGTAAATTGTGTTTATATTGCAAACTTTACTTTTACTGTTAGGGGAAAATCATTAGACTGCTTCACCCTTCACGGGCCTACCCGCTATAATATCAAATTTCAGGTAGCCCTGCTACAACCAGTTAATAGGCCTACCTGTCAAACCCACAAAAAAAATTATTTGGACTCCGTTTTGAAAAAAATTATTTAATTTATAAAAATTATTTCAAATATTTATAATAAAATATTTAATAACTAATTATTATAAATATTTATTAAAATTATAATTAGCTATTAACTTATATTATATTTAATTATTATTAAAAATAAATATTAATATTAATTTTTTTATTTAAATATTATTTATAAAAAATAATTTTATTTTATTTAACTTGAAAAAAACTCTAAATTAAAATTTTTTCAAACAATTATATTTTGACTATTTAACAATTACCCACTATCTAACAATTACCGAACAACTAATAACTATCAATAACCAAATACTATAATATAAATGTTACAAATCAAAAAACTAAGAACCACATAAAAAAATTTTATCACACACCCACTTTTGCCTTACTTGGTGTGAGAAAGTTATATCAGGAAAATGAAGTTTCCAAGAAGTTATAGTGTTTCCGTAATCATACTTGTTTTGCAGGAACTTCATTGAAGGATTTGGAAGCTTTATTTATAGACTCTGTAATGATGGATTAACAAATCCATCTACATTCAACTTGATAACCCTCACCTAAATCCAGAGTTTTTGAGAATGCCTTAATCCCGAGTTTGACAATGTCGATTTTAGTTTGATCACCAAGTGTCAGCTTCTAATTGGAGGACACAGTCACCCTTCATTGATACCCAAATGAACCTTAAAATTTCTTAGAATTCAATTCTACTAAACCAGCTCAAACATTGTCATTAATTTTGTAATTAAATAATAATAAATCTACAATGTTGCTAATGATGTTCAAAATCAGAACTTTAGAACTACACCATTACTTTCAGATGAAGAAGCACGCTTTTCTTTTCTCCATACAAAATTACAAAGAAGGATATAACTCTCTCCATGTGGTTCCAGAAATTATAACATTAACTTCCAAAAAGAATACAGTGAACAAATTACAATTTTATGTCTTATGGCAAGCACCTACAAAAATCAAAATATTTTTGCAAACTATTTACACCGAAATGATAAATAACTCAATTTTGAAAATAATAAATTTCAAAAAAAAAAATCTATATTGGAACATTTTCATTTTTTCTCCCTAAAAATTCAATTTATGGCAGAATAATTGTTATACTTCATTAACAATTGTTACTTGTTAGACCATTGGAATTCTATTTCCAAATTCCTTGAGGGTCCGC
Source organism: Aleurites moluccanus (assembly GCA_948193065.1). NCBI lineage: Eukaryota > Viridiplantae > Streptophyta > Magnoliopsida > Malpighiales > Euphorbiaceae > Aleurites > Aleurites moluccanus. Next base: position 23,643 of record CANXYC010112111.1, on the reverse strand, counting down.
TTTTACTTTCTGGTAACAGAGTATACTCTCCAGCAACTGCTCCTAGCATTACAACCCGATCGATCTGGATTGTTACTTTCCCGAAAGAACTCTGTTGTTAGATCAAAAGAGATGAGATTAAGCAATAAGAAAAATCTGAAGTACAATTCAAAGAACACATTTCTATTCTCCTCTTTTTTCCCTTTTTTTTTCCCTAAAAGACTTAACGTTGAGTACCTTCCCCATTTTGCTCTTATTTTTGCATGAGATATGAAGCTTCTGGCCTTTTGGAGGACTCTCAAAGGACCATGAAAAGCTCTCGTCCCACTCAGGATTAGGTCCAGTTGATACAACCTGAGAAGTATAATTCATTTGTTAGAAGCTAAAATGGCAAATCCTACAAGAGAAGAAGAAAAAAATAATGTGTTCAGAAAAATGACAAGGTTGGTATAAAAGAACAAAGTAATTTCGCTGTTTTACAATAGATAAAAAAGAAAAAAGATGCAGCCTTTTTTTTTATCTTGAAAAAAAAAACTTTAAAATGAGATTTGCAATGGCTCAATAGAAAATTATGTACAGATCAATTCTCCAAGATGATATCTGTAATGTTTAAAAGGCAGAACTTGAGATTGGCTCTTGAGCTGGGGTTTAGAAGCCCAAACTATAACTATTATCAAAGATGAGTTGACTGGTACAATGTAGGGTGTGTTTGGAAACTATAATGCAATATTCAAACTCAATTGAATGATCAATTCTAATGTTAGGAAACCATATGATTAAAATTCAATTTGTTCAAACTAAAAAATAAGTGATTTTGAAGGACAAGAAAATTATGCTAAAAGACGCTCTTTTACAAGAATTTAATTCAATAAATACACTAAGACACCTTTATTTAAATTCAATGTCTCTTTATAAATGAAGGTAAAATAGGAAAGTATATTCATTTACTTTTCAATTATATTCCAAACGGTCGAATTCGAAGAATGCTACGAACTAAAATAAACACATGAATTCAATTATGAAATCATTTGAATTGAAAGAAAAACACAAGAATTGTTCCAAAAATTTTGGTTGGCTTAAAAAAGTTGTTTTCAAGATTCTCAACCAACAGTAAACATCACTAAACTGATTTACATATAAAATAGGCTCAGTTTAACATTTTTGAAGTAAATACTTCTTGAGGCCTACTTCAGAAAGTTTCCAAGTGAATATATCTTGCAGTCCAGTAAAAACAAGTTATCATGAGCACTAATGTGTGAATGTGCTTAGGTTTCAGCAATGAAGTGTCAATTGTGCCAAGAATTAAAAAAAAAAAAGAAGAAAATATTCTCCAAAAAAGAGACAAAAATTGAGGAGAAATACATAAAAGCATCTTACCTTTGTTTGCCTTGGTGGAGTATTGCCAAGCGTAAGTTTGCAATATACACTTGGGTTTCCTACTGACTGCTTCATATTGTTTCCACGCTTGATAATAACCACCAATGTCCCAGGTAAACACTGCAGCAGGAATTCAGTTTTCTCCTGAAACCGAGGTGGACCAGACTGAATCAAGTATTGCAACAAGGGGATAGCATCTGCAGCAGCAATGGATTGAGCTCTTGAGACTTCAGCTGGACACGCTGACCAAGCTTGCCTGAGAAGGACAAGTGCATCCAATGCAGCTTCTTGAGTTGCTTCTGAGCCTGTCTTGAGGGATGTAACCAAATGAGGGATACTGAGTGTTGCGGGCTCAGTAGCTCTCAAGCGTGGGAAATTGCTAAAGAGAGCATTTAGAGCTTTTAGATACTCGTCATTCACGGTTCCAGTGGCCCATAAGTCCTTTTCAACAGCAGCTGCAAGACCAAAACAGAAAGGTTCTGGACAATTGAAAAAAGGGAGACAATAACCTTGCACCGAGGATTCATCCAAGCAACACTTGATGCTAAAGTATTATGAACCAAATCAAAATTGAAAAGGTGAAGTCATTTCTGAGCACCAACTAATCTGATTGGCTAGCTCTACTGTTCAACTGTTTCTTACATCTTTCAGGTATCTTCAACATATTAGACAGTATAAAGTACTAATGCAAAGAATAGTAGCTGTATTGAAAAATAAAACAAGTATAAATCTGTTTGCATATGAAAAGGAGATGTTGCTTACAAAGGGAAATATTTCAATCACATGTGAGTTACAACTCAACTCCTCTGGTTCAATCTACCAGGTCTAACAGTTAAAAAGTCTTTTAGGATGATTAACCAGCTTTTAAATTAACTTTAGGGAAGTTAAATGAAGGGAGTCATCTGAATTTACATGCAACTTAGTAAAATAATGACCAAATCAAACCTTCACACCTAATTTCATGCAAATTCTCCATTAGAATATCCTAAAGTCGTATCTTTTCTTGTCAGGAAAATATCCTAATATTTCTTTTAGTTGTATAAATTAAATTTTGACGTGAAATAATCTTAAAAGAGCTTTCTCATAATGGAATCAATTTAAGAACCGACACTGAAATAACAAGATGAAAATTGTAATCCACAGCAGGAAACATCAAAGAAAAATCAAAATAATATATATATATATATATATATATATATATATATATATTTCAAGGTGTTCATTATTCACTTCAAATTGTCAAACTAAATCAGACCAAACTGATTTGTAAATTAACTTTTAATTTGAATTTGAATAAGTAATGTCACAAATATCTGGCTTCATTTACATGGACATAAATCAATTTGTAAATTAAGGAATTATATAATTAAATAAGAGTACATTTAGACTATATCAATTGATATCACTTGATATAATTATTTATAAAGCATCGAAGACTTGTATTTGTATCAAACCATTTTAAAAACTGGACCAAACCATAATATTCAAGTTCAATTTAATCTGGTATCTATAGTTAAGTTTGGTTTGTAATTTTAAAAAATAGAATTTTGCAGTTTGGTATAGAAATTCTCAAAAATATTGGCCAGTTATGCATGAGAATGCAGAGAACTTACCAGTTATAGCTCTAACTGTTTCACTGGAAGCATACTCTTGAATGGTATGATTGGAGAATAGAAGTTTCACAAACATTGCAGCCTGGACAGATGTATCAGGATCACTTGAACCAATCAGATCCAATACAACCTGAACACCACCAGCCTCTGCAACTGCTCTTTTGTTAGACCGGCTGTACATAACAAGGTTCTGCAAAGCACATATGGCCACGACTTTCATTTCTTCTGTAGGCTGCTCTTCAAGCACATTGACTAGAGCACGACATGCTGAAACTGCATCAGTGCTTCGAGCCAAGCCCTCATTTTGGAATAGATCTCCAAGAGCCAAAGTAGCCAGTAGCCTTGCCTTCTGAGTTTGAGTTTGTGGATCCAAGAGGTACTGGGATAAGGGCAAGATTGCAGATTTAGTAGCTTTTGATTCTCTGATTTTCACATTGTTGAGCAATACTTCCAGTAGTCTTGCAGCTGTTTCCTCGCATTGATGACCTCTAAGAAGTTCCAGAAGAGCTTCTATGGCTCCACTTTCAGCCATTGCTTCAGCACTAGTTCCATCATCACTTTCTAACACCAAAAGGGCATTCAATGCACCAACCACTATGCTTTCTGAGCCAGAATGGAGCAAACTTACCAACACAGCAACAGGAACTTCCAAATAAAATTCAGAACTAAACTGCAGAATGCTAGCTAACACAGAAGCAGCAGATTCCCACAAGGCATGAGGAAGAGAAGGATCAGCTTGCAATATCACTTTTGACAGCTCATTCACACCTCCTTCTTTTGCTATTTCGTTTGGCCACGTTAGTGCAATGCTAACAAGAGCCTTGACAGCTCTCTGCTGTAAAATGTGTATGCCAGAACCCAGAACTCGAATGAGGGGACCAATTACTTGCTGTGTCACTGGATCCTTCTGAAGATGTTCTTCCAGGAATAGATGCGACAGAAGCTCAGCTGCCAACTGCTGGACTGCTGGGGTTGGAGAATCAAGCAAGGGGATAAGTGGTTCAATAGCTTGGTGAGAGGTGAGGGTATAATCAGAGCGACACTGTGGATGCTCCAGAATATTCACTAAAACCTGTAATGCACTATGTTGTCCATCAGGCCCAAATTCTGGTCTTGTTAGCAGCAGGAAAAGGGGCTCAACAACTTTTGCAGCAGATGGTCCCTTAGCAATGCTAGCATTGTTGGTCAAGATTCTAAGCAACTCTGCAAATGAAGCACAGAGAAAATCTGGTGCTTCATGGAGAATATCAAGTATGCTTTCAATTACTCCAGCTTTTACCATTTCCATTTTACAAGCAGGCCTGTCTTTTCCCAGTTTCACTAGTGCCCTGGATATAGCCTCATGAAGCATGTAATTCCGACCATAAAGAAGGCCTACAAGAGGAATAACTGCACCATGGGCAGCAACTAGTTCTGCAAGTTGCTCATCATCAACAAGTTTGTCCAGTGCACGGACAACTGAATGTTGAGCAGGACTGAACTCAGTAACAAGGAGAGAAACCAGGGGCTCAACACAACGTGCTGCAGCCATTGTGGACCTGATTCGTGTATTTCCAAAAAGAACACCACATAACTCTGCAGCATCCCCTTTCAGCTCCATTGAACAATTTGATGAGAGGATCCTGCAAAGGACATCAACTGCATTCATCTCAATATCTGCAACTGCAAGGGCTCGTGATGGGTTTTCACTCAATAGCCTAACCAATGCAGCAATAGCAGCATGCTGTTCTTTCTCTATACCAGTATTAAGGATCTCCACCAAGGGTTGGACAGCTTGTCGAGCAGTGTCTGCATTCCTGATATGGTCAGCAGAAAATAGACTTTCCAATGCTTTAGCAGCACTATACCTTGCGCCTCTTCCACCCAAACGTAAGACTGCCACAAGTTGACTAACGGCACCAAATGCAGATTCATGTCTCCGAATTTCCGCACTGTTAAATAGAATGCCCAACAAATCAGTTGCAGCTTCTTCAGTTGCATCTTGGGGACCAAGTGAAAGATACTTAGTCAGGGCTTCCAAAGCCCCTGATTCTACCATTACAATCTTATTTGGTGGACAGTCTTTTGCAAGCTGAGTCAGAAGCCCTAATGCCAGAAAAGGTGCCCCAGGGCGATCTGGAATTGGTTTGAGTAGATCAACAAGGGCAGGTATAGCTTTTCTAGAAGTAGCTCCAACCCTTATGTCTTCAACTCTGAACAATCTCTCAAGAGCAATTTGATCTGGATAACGCACCAAAGCAAACTCTTCCGATAATTCCAAAAGGTCAGATATATCAAGATCAGCACAGCCAAGTAAGGAGATAAGACCACCTGCAGCTCCAGAATTGGCAACAGACAAAAGAGTCCCCCGACTACCATTACAGACTAGACTTGCAATTGCTTGAGCAGCAAAATATCTGTTTGCAGACTCCTCTGACTTCAACAAATTTGCAAGTACTGGTATAGATTTCATGGTTGCATGTGCTCGTATGATATCTCTATCTTGAAATAAAATTGCAAGCAATAAAGCACAAATCCATATGCCGCTATCTTCACTGAAGTCACTCTGCGAAAATAACCATAGAGGAGCAGACCAAGGTTAGTGGAAATAAAAGTGTTGACTAAATTTTAACACTGCATAACATGTAACTAAGTGATATATGCTAGCGCGTTATATGTGCAGATATGAGAATTTTGAACCCCTAGATACACAAAGATTCATCCATGCTGATTTCCCTTAAGTAAAATGATATATAACAAGAAGGTGGAATTTACTTCAGAAAAACAAAATAGTAAGTCCGATACCTGACTATATTGCAAAAAACAATGTGAGATTCTATCCGTTAGGACTTCAACTGCTCCAGCCTCCATTATCACAGTTTTACTTTTCTCATCGTGACAGGCAAGAACAGAGAGTAGCCAAATAGCCAAGTTATAACCATGAATTAGTGCTGTTCCGGTACTGGAGTCACCATTGCCAGCTTCTTCTTTATTATGCCTGCAGATGCTAATGGTCTCCTTGCCATCATCATCATGAGTTCCCAAAGGAGATGTCTCTGCAGAATTAAGCATTGCGACAAGTGATTGAATAAGATAGGTACATAAATTTGATTGATTAAGATCTTCCACCACCCTCTGGTGACTAACTTTTGCAGCACAAATAAGAAGTGCAGCTCCCCCAATTTTGACCTTTGGGTTTGTGGAATTGATCACCCTTCTAGCAACTGATGGTATACATCTAGAGGCACACGCAACTGTGTCTCCTAAAACAACAGGCTGATCTCGGCAAAGTCGTGACAAGATTTCAATAGCTTTATCCTGCAACAAGGGTGTTGCATCCGCAATAGATGAAATTACTGGGGTTATACTTTTTGGAAATTCAGCTAAAACTGCCCATGCAGGTTTAATGTTACCACCGACCCCTTCTGACCTTGATAGAATAGCAAGCGCATCTAGTGGCTCTGCTATGGCAACAGCTTCACCATTAGCAGATTCTAGAAATGAAACTAATGCAAGGACTGTTCCAGCACGATTGACACAATCAGTTATAGCATAATCAATTCTACGAGAATGAAGCAGACGAGCAATTGCTGCTGCTGCATGGGTCTTTCCAGAACTTGTGCCCTCATGCAAAACCCTTGTTGCAGGCAGAATAATTTCTTCTGGAATTGCTTTCTCTGAAGCTTCACCATCCAAAATAAGATTTGCAAGAGCACATGTTGCCTGCTCTGCAACTTCCAAGGATGAAGAGTTAGCAAGTGTAACTAAGGGAGACAATGCATCTCGAGCAACAGCAGCCACATCTCGGTTCTCTTTAATTGAAAGAAATATGGCAGCAAGACAATAAGATGACTCTACCAAGATGTTTTCAGATTCAAAATTTAGCAATTTCATCACTGACCAAAGAGTTTTGACTGCAACATTACTCTCACGCAAGTCCTTCCTGACTTCAAAAATTCCAGCCAAAGCTGAGGCAGACTTGGCCTGAGTCTCTTCTTTATTGGAGCTCAATATCTTAACCATTGTCTCAATTGCATCATTTGCAGCACTGCCTTCCCTTAGTATATCATTCAGTGGTACCACAGAAAGCATACTTCTTAGAGCATCCAGAACATATACTTTTGATTCAGGTAGATCACTGGTTAACAATGCAGTGAGCTGACTGATAGTCGCGGTATCAGATTTATGGATTAAATGATTTAAAGTCTTTGCCGCAATTTCTTTCCCATTGGGGCTCCCATTTTTGAGTAGCCACAATAATGCAGGGACAGCGTCAGCACTTTCAACGCATGCGCGTATGTCTTCACTGTGATTACAAAGGTTCCTAAGGATTGTTGCAGAATCTTCCTTGGCTTTAGCAGATCCTGTCTCCAGAATTTGAACAAGTGGAGGAATACCACCAGCAGCAGTGATAGCCCACTTACTTTCATCATTTTCATTGGATAAGAGGCAAAGCAATGCAACTGCACATTCTTGCTGTTGTTCTGATGAAAGCCCAAGAAGAGATATCAAAAGCTGAATCCCTTCACGGCCTTGGAGTGCACGCCACAGGCTGCCCTCATTGTTGCAGAGTGTGAGAAGAGCTCTTACAAGCTCATCCTGAACTTCATTGGTTGCCATCGTGATCAAACCAACAAGCAATCGTTTTGCTTCAGAATTTGTAAGTTTAATTGAAAGTATAGCATTCCCATACAAACTGGCTAATGCTTCAATAGTACGTTCCTGCACAAGAAAAGGTAACCGAGACTTGAACTGTTGAACCAAAGTCTGTTCAATAACCACAGGATCTGATGCCCTTGTAGATTCAGCATTGCTATCATATATCATCAAAGCTGAAGCTAAAGCCCCTAATGTGTCAGCAGTCTGTGCAGGTGAAGAGCATGATTCAAGGCTTTGACCAAGGCTTGAGATAACATATGATAAACCGCCAGAAATGTTTGCAAGAGCACACATCGCATTCTCCTGTAACGCTTGGGCATACTGACCCTGCATGAATTCTTTTGAAGGAGCTATTGTGGCATTTATCAAGGCAGGAATACCATTAGAATTTGCTATCTCTCGTCTTGCTTCTTTACACTGTGCAGAAAGAGACTTGAGAGCACCTGCAGCTTCTGCTCTAACAGAGGCTTCATTACCTGGTCCTATCAGCTTAAGCATTTGTTTAGTAGCCTCTGCTGCCAATACCTTAGAACAAATAGAGGCATCCTCCATCATCATACATGCAAGAAGAAAGCAGATGTTAGCTTGAGTGCCCGACTGTCCAGTTGTGAGCAACTTCACAAGTGTATCCACCCCTCCAGCTTGTATTGTTGCAGACCAAAATCCTTCAGTGCTACTAGAAAGGTTTTTTAGTGCTCCGGTTAACAAGTTATCAACCAAGTTGCCAGTCTTAAGACCATTTTGAAGCAGCTCCCAGAGCACTGGCACAACTCCTTCTGTTGAAAAAATTTTTGATCCAACATGATCTCTAGCTCCTCCCTGAGAAACAGCATAGATTGTCTTTGCTGCTGCAATTTGACCCTCTGCAGAACTTGACTTAAGGAGACCAAGTAACGGTGGAATGCATCCTCCAAGCAAGACTTTTACCCTTAGCTCATTCTCTTTACACAGAGAGCCTAAAACAGTAGCAGCCTGTATCTTTACTCCAAGTGATCCTGATCGGAGAAGAGAAACAAGCACTGGAACAGCTTGAGAATGGGATCCAACAGCACTGAAAGCATTTTCCCGTGTTTCAATGAGTTCTAGCAACTGCCTCAAGGAATACTCTTTCTCTTGTACAGATGAGGAACTCTGTCGCAACTGTTCAATGCATTGTGCAACACTTGCTAATGTCCCATCTGGGTCCTCCATGCTACTACTACGGTCTCTGTACATGATTTAAAAGAATAAGAGAATTCAGCAAGAATTGTCATTTCTATCATCCCTTACAAGAAGCCTCCTAGTTGCTATTATGACAAGGAAAAAACCTATTATTAACCAACTCTAGTAAAGCAAATGAGGAGGCCAAAGCTCCTTCATAAGAGCAATGCAAACACTAATAACTGCACAAAATGAAACGCAATGGTTCATTTTGAAAGAATTACGTATATAACATGAAATTTTGCATTAGTCCATTTACTCTAGAGTAGAACATGCACATTTTCAATGGCACAAAATCTCAACTAAGACTTCCAGGTTGCAAAGAAGTCCCTATCATTTAAGATTTAGAAAGCATCATGGAAACAAAAATTATTAGCAGCAATTCACGTAAATCCCTCCAGCATTTCCTATGCCATTTTCTGGGCTCAAACAAAGTGTGAGATCAAAATCAATCAGCATACAGTGGAAGCATGTCTAGCAACAACTGTTGAAATGAACTCAGAAACAAAAAAAGTTAATGGTTCTTAATCTTGACATGTCGTATGCTCTATGCATAGACAAAACAGAATAAGCATTCAACAACAGAAGGAACATAAAAGCAACCAGCAGATACTCAAACCCACTTACGTAAAAAACTTCTCTAACTACACATAATACAAGGAAAGAAAAAAAAAAGGAAGAAAGAAAAAGGATCACAGGAAAGCACTTAAGAAAGAAACTTATTAGCACTAATCACTAATCAATCCTGCCTCAAGAGCAAATAACAAAGAATAGCGTGTGTCCATTGCATCATTATGATTTGTAAGCAGCCCCTAATGAACAAAGTAGAGTAAAACCTGAACTCACCTCAAACCCATCTTCATAACTGAATGTGGAGTTGGAGGCTCTGAATCTTGAAGTTTTCCATCAACATTTTTTTCCTGCAATCATGAAAGAAGAAAATGTCATTTTACAGGTTAAGATTTTGGAGTGTTAAAGTACAGCCACATGATAGATTAGGAGTTCATAGTGAAAGTATTGATCATTTTACTTGATTATTTTACTTGATCATTATAATTTTACTTGATCATAGCTTAGGATTTTATAGGACAAAACATCGAGCTTTCAATGTTAACAAAATATAAATAGCAATTATAAGAAGCAACTAAAATTTTCAATTTCATATTAGTTAGCTCAGCCATGAGAATTCCAAAACACAGTTAATATTCTTGAGATTTGGATGAGAGAGAGAGAGAGAGAGAAAGAGTTTATGAAAGAATTATTGATGTTTGCTGGTCACAAATAGTACTAGTAGTGCATGATGCAAAATGCCACCAGAAGCACCTTCCGTTTTAACTCTGTAATAGCAACATCAATATCATGGCATTCAACAGAATAACAATGGGCATAATACAATTAGGTCTAGCCTTTACCCCATCCACATTTCTCAATAGGTACAAAAAATGAACATATCTAAACTAAATTTTCATTGAATAATTCTCATATTAAAAGGAAACGATTGAAGGATCAATTACCATATCATTAGTAGCAAGGCTGCTGCCATTGTTGGCAGCAAACCTCCAAGCCAGTGTAGCTGCCAGCTTTACTTCACCTCAAGATTCCCAATAAAAAACAAATCAATCAAAAACCGTGCCCCTCTCCAGATCTACCTTGTAAACAAGGTCAAAACATCAAATTCCCCTGCAAACAACAATACAAAAGACAAAATGAAAAAAAATTCTTACATGAAAATTCCAGATCAGAGTGATAACCACTCTAATTCAAGTCAAATCAACATTTTCTTAATAAGAAATACATAAAGCGCTTGTATACACAATGCTATCCATAGAAACAAAACCAAAATCAATGCATTTTTCACAATTGCAGACAGTGCCAACTCACTGAATTGCTCACGTTCAATTGTACTAGGCTACAATTGTACTAATAAAACACAGATCAATCACTATGCTACAGCTTACATTTCCAATAGGCACAGTTACTTCGCAGAATAACAAATTCTCAAATTGATTTTTTTTATAAAAAAAAAATTCAAAAAGATTTCTCAGCAACCAAACAGAGACTGATATCTAATCAAATCGGAGAGAACCAACATTTTAGGAAACATATTCTTTTTCCCATTTTTTTTAACATAAAAAAAAATTAAAGAGAAAAAGAGAGGGAGAGTTCAGTGAAACAAACAATAGATCAAATCAAGAAATCTAAAAACGCCATCACCAGTGGTTTCACTATCACTATTCATTGAAAATGAGCTTACCAAAAAAAGAAAGGAATGAATTTAACCATAGATTTTAAAAAATAAAACAAAAACACCATTCACCACCTCTCAAACTCCGCAGAAACGACAAATCCTCATCAATGCCAGCAATTGCACACAATACAGAGAGAGGGAAAGGAAGAGAAGAAATTTGGTTAGTGGTTACCTGTATAGAGAAAGAGAGAGAAATGTAAAGGAAAAATGGTGCATCTAAAGATTCCGTAGAAGAGAAGGGAAGAAGAAAAAGAAGAAAATAAAAGGGGAGAGAGAGAGGAATTTTAGGAGTTTTTTTTTTTTTAATTTCTCAAACGATTAATTATGTTTTTCATAGACGCTGAGAATGAGAGAAGAAGTCAAGCTTTGCTCTGCTATGAGTTAGCTTATTTAGGACCACCGACAGCTTTAAGCTTCCCAGATTTTACGGCTCGGCTAATCTTACTCACTCGTCTGTTTTACTTTGCACTTTGCCTGAACAGCGTAAATTACTACAACAAAACTAAAATTTAGCATTTTAATTCTTACTATTTGAAAATTAACATTTTTAAACTCTAGTTAAATTTAAATATAAAATATAAAATTTTAAGAAAAGTATTTTTTTTATATAGTAATTTTTTTAATTTTGAATAAAAATATAATTTTAAAAAATTAAAATACATTATATTTTTAAATTTAAATATTGAAAATACTATATAAATTAAAATCTCAGTTACTAAAATTTAGTTAAAAAAATATTAATTTTATATATAATGATTAAAGTATTGTCTATTAACAAATGTCAAGATTTAAAATACTTATTAAAACAAAGTAGGAAAATAGGTTTTTAATAATACTTTGTTATTAATTCTTGTTGTATTTATAAATATTTTCTTATTATTTATTTTTAATTTACTGATTTCCCTTATTAATAATATCACAATCACAATTAGATTTTGTAAAATATACTTATGAAATGATGTCAAAATATAAACTAAATGTTTTTGTTTCTATAAAAATTAAAATTATTTTTTGATTATTTTTTTAATAAATTCAAGATTAAAAATTATCTAGTCTGAATTAATTAAGAGATTCAAATATAAAATAATAATATGAAAAACAAAGCTATCTCTCATGCTTGACATGTTTTTTTTTTTTTTTTAAGACTCAAATTTGCTTCTAAGATTTAAAGTAAATATCAAATTTGTACTTTTTCTTTTCAAATGTGCATATTTAATCCCTAAACTCTGAAAAATCAATAAACGTGATCCACCTGAAATGATCTCGTCTATTTTCTTTAATTCACCGTCAATGGTTCTCACCGTTGCTGCTTATGTGTAGAAACCCAAAGGCAAATTTACTTCTTATAATTAATTTCTCTCACTTCTCTCGATCTTTTTTCTCTGTACTTTATGCATCTATCTTTCTCTTTCTCACAAAAGACCTAACCATTTTCTTTATTACTAATTTCTTCTTTCTCTCTTTGTTGCTAAGTCTATCTTATTCTTACTAAAAGGAATATTTGGGTTAATTTTTTTATCAGGTATGCGAATATTTTAATTGATCCGTTGTTTTCTTCATGCATGTGGTGTTTTGAAAATTTTTCTTCTTTGTCTTCTTTTCTGTCTATGGTCTAGTGTAGAGGATGATTTAATAAGAGTAAGGGTTTCAATGCATGAATAAAATAAGAGAAGTTGTTTGATTTGAATAAAAAAAAATTGAGTTTTTTCTAAATGGGATTAGGATTTATCCGTATTAAATTAAGATTTGGGGGTTAAAGAGTTGAATCTTGTTAGATGTGTCAATGTTGAATAAAAAATTGGGTATTTTTAGGGAAATCGAAAATTAAGAATTTTTTGAAATTAGGGTTTCTTATTAAATAATTGGGAAATCTGAAATTTGGGTTTTGGTGGTTAATAAATAATTGGGGTTTTATTAATTGGGAAAAAATTAGGAATTTCTATTTAATTTAAATTTAGGGCTTTACTGATTAGGGAAAATTAGGGTTTTCTATTTAATTAAAATTGAGAATTTTCATATTTTTGGATAAAAATAGGTTTTAGGGTTTAATTAAAAATTGGGGGTTTGCATGATTAAGGCGAAATTAAGGTTTAGGGTTTAATTAAAATTGGGAGATTGCATGATTAGGGTGAAATTGGGGTTTAGGATATAATTAAAAATTGGAGGTTTGCATGGTTAAGTAAAAATTAGGGTGTTTTGGTTAAATTAAAGTTGAGGGTTTATTGATTACAAAAAAATTAGGGTTTTTTGTTTAATTAATAATTGAGAGTTTGATATAGGGTTTCTGTTTGAATTAATTTATTTTGTTTAATTTGTTTAAATTGTATTATTGTTGGTTTAATTGTCACTGTTTGTATTATTTAATTATCATAACTAACTTGTTTTTATTTTTGTGTCTGAATGTTTTTATTTGGTATTTTTTTAGGTGATTTGTAAATGTGTGATAGAATGTTTGAGCTAGTTAACATTAATTTCCATTATAGGGGTGACTGGGTATATGAGCCTGACTTAAAATATGTGAATGTGATGGTTTCTATATTAGAAAACTTTGACCTTGACTACCTTTCTGCTAGCCATATTCGAGTTAGATATGAGACAGTGTATGGTTTTAGGAATGTCTCAACAATATGTGTGTTAGAACCTGGAAAACAACTGAATGATGGTCTCATTGTAGTTGATGATGACTATTCAATTAGGAGGATATTAGATAAAATTAGAGTCAATAGTTAGGTGATTGAGCTGGATATTTATGTCACCCATGAAGTTGATGTCCCTCGGTTTGTAAATAAAAATTTCTTATCAATAGAACCTCATATTATTAATGAGCCAAATGAGTCAGTAGCTGATTGCAATATAGCTACACAATGCAATTACAATAATGAGGGTGTGGGGGCAAATAGTAGATACCAATATAGCAAGTGAGGCAGGGGTAAATGCTGAGAATGATATAGATGTCTCTTATGCTGATAGTGGTGAGATTAGTAAAGATAGCAATTGAAAGGGTAGTCAGGATGCTAGTGAAGAGAGTGAGGATAGTGATGACAATAAAGATGATGTGCTTGAAAATCAGTTGCCTAGGGAGAGAGTTAGAGTGAGTTATGATGAAAATGATGGGAGACATTTTTCATACTAGGAATGTCATTTGCCAATGTTATAAAGGCAAGAGATGCCATTGCAAGATATGCAGTGGCTAGAGGGGTGGAATTACATGTAAAACCTAATAAGTCTAATAGGATTAGAGCTAAATGTGTGACTGACCCAGGGTTTCCATTCTTGCTGTTTATGTCCAAAGATGGGAAAAATTCAGGTTTAGTTGTCAAAACTCTAAACCCTAAGCATAATTGTTTTAGAGCATTCAGGAACAAGTTTTGTACTACCAACTTGTTGGCTAGATATTTTAAGGGTAGGTTGTATAAAAATTCCAATATTAAGGTAAAAGACCTTAGGCAAGCTGTTGATGATGAATTAAAAGTTAAAGTTAATATGACAATGTGTAAGAGGGCTAAGAAAATTGTAGTTGAAGAGCTTAATGGCAGCTGCAAGGTAGAATTTGGCTACTTAAAGGCATATGTTGTTGCCTTAAAAAGTAGCAATCTAGGAAGTTTAGCAGAAATTGATTTATGTAAACAGAGTTTAAAAGAAGGGATTAGGTTTAGGAGGATTTTATTTGTTTCAATGGACTAAAACAAGGTTGGTTGAGGGGATATAGACCTATTATAGGTCTGGATAGGTGTTTTTTAAAGAGTGTTTGTAAGGGACAAGTATTGTGTGCTGTTGGGAAGGATGGAGATTACCAGTTGTTTCTAATAGCATGGGCTATAGTAGATAAAGAGAATTGGAAAATTAGAGTTGGTTTCTTGAGTGGCTAAGGAGATCACTCAATTTGGGTAATGGAAGCACATTGATATTAGTTTTAGATATGCAGAAGGTTAGTTATAATTTTGCTTTGTTTCATTTTAATTCATTTTGATTATAAATTGCTAAGTTACTAACTGTTTGATTATATTTTATGAAGGGTTTGATAAAGGTAATTGAGAAAGTGCTCCCTAAAGCAGAACATAAATGTTGTGCTAGACACATCTATGTTAATTGGTCAAAAAAGTGAAGAGGGGGAACACTGAAAAAATATTTTTAGATATGTGCATAGAGCACATTTGATGAAAATTTCAAAGATAACTTAAAGAAGCATGGGGACTTGAGCAAAATAGCAGATGTTGATTTGCTAAAGTATGCTCCACATAATTGGTGTAGAGCATATTTTAGCATAAGGAGTAAGTGCCACATGGTTGACAACAAGATTGCTGAGAACGTCAAAGCAGTAATTAAAGATGCAAGGCACAAGTCTATTATCAGCATGCTTGAGGATATCAGACTAATATGCATGAATAGGATGAGGGATAATAAAAAAGTTATGGATAAATGGAAATATCCATTCAGTCCAAGTGCAATGGTGATTTTTTGGACAACAAGGATGTTGCAATGGGATGTGAGTTGGTATTTAATAATAAAGTTGGTTTTGAGATAGAAAAAGGAGAAGACAAACATATTGTCTTCCCGGACAAAAAATTGTGCACTTGCAGGGCCTGGAATCTCACAGGAATCCCATGTGCTCATGCAATTTGTGCTTTATACCATTTGAGAAGAGATCCTTCCCTTGAAATTTTTTGAATGATATAATAAGAAGACTTATTTGGCAGCATATAAGGTGCTAATGCAACTTGTACCTAAGAAGAGGTTCATGAGAGTTGAAGAGTATGAAGCCATTGAACCACCAAATGTAACCAAGATGCTTGGAAGACCAAGGAAGAAGAGGATTAAGGGAGAAGATGAGCCTATTAGGAATTTTAGGGCTACTGCTGGAAAACTGTCAATGAAAGGGAAGAAGCAAAGTTGTGGCTACTGTCACCAAGAAGGGCATAATAGGGTAGGTTGCCCTCACAAAAATGATGTAAGTAAATTTCAGACTTAAAACTGCATTTATATTCTTTTTAATTGTCTTTGTTGTACTAATTCATATTATGTTTCCATCCGTTACAAGCCACAAGTACCTGCCACACAAGTGACTAATATGCAAGGGCCTGCAATTGATGCCACAATATCAAGGTCAACTACATCTACTGGGATTTCTTTGCTTCCCCAAAAAGACAACAACAAAACAAAAAATCAAGACCAATCATATCAGCTCCAGTTGGATCATCCTTAAATACAGAAGGGACCAAAAACATGCCTAGAGGGTTTGGGTGTTTGGTTGATGAGGCAACAGGTGAAACTATCTTAAATGTAAGTAATCAATCATACATTGCTATATTGCTTATTAAATTAGAATGGCATTTTAACATGTATTGTTGTGAATATCTTTGCAGCCTGGAATTTCAAGTCAGATGATCATTGATGATGGCAGTCAACCTTTAGGTGGTGATTCAGATCCTATAACCAGATTTCTTATACCTTCTAAGAGAGAGCTAAAGAAGACACAGTCTGGACCTTCTGCATCAACCAAAAAAAGGAAGATCAATTTTATTGAAGATGAATCATAGGTCAGTTATGCTATTGATCTGCCCTATAAAGTATTTGGTTTAAAATGGAAGGGATGCACCAGCATTACTGGTAGACAACTGCAAGAAGAAAAGGAAAAGGTAATTCGCCAGCATAAGAACTATAAACAAAATTCTATATTTTGAACATTATGTTTTTATTTTATTTTGCTACTGAACTTTTTGTAAATGTATGGAACTGTTTGTGAATTTTTGAACATGTCCATTTTGGTTTAAAGAAGTTCCAAGAGGAACTGGAACTCAAAACAGTTGATTCAAGTTCCAGAGAAACTTATTTTGATTTTTTGAGACTAGGGTCATAATTGTGAGAGCACAAATATTTTTTTTTTATTTTTGTAAATTTCTTGCTATATGTGACAACAAGAATATTAATTTTTTTTTTGTAAATTTCTTGCTTTAACTCTTGTCCATATTGGTGACAAGAAAAATAATTGTAACATATACTAATTATTATGATGTGAATTTCTTTCAATTTAATTTTTTTCTCATTTTTCATTAGAAAAAAATAAAATTTATTTTTCTAAAGAAATTCATTTTCAATAATATAAGTAAATGTAAAAAATTTTTGGAAAAAAAAATTGAAAAAAAAATAAATGAAAACTGAATTGTTTCATTCATATGTGGTTTGAGAATATGTTTTAACAGTTTTGGGTGGTTTTGAAGCAAAATGGGCAAGCTGTGCATGTTTACTGACGCACATTGTCCACATCAGTAGCATTAATGGGGTCCATGGACGAAAAATCCAGAGAATAGACAGAGTAAAATCAAAAGGGCCTCATTTATTGATTTTTCAGAGTTTATAGTTAAATATGTACTTTCGAAAAGAAAAAGTGCAAATTTGATATTTACATTAAAACTTAGGGGCAAAGTTGAGCATTATCCTTTTTTTTTTTCTCTTTTAAAATAATAAAAAAAATGAGCATATCATAAAAGAGAATAATTGAGCATATCGTAAAAAAGGAAAGTGGAGAGATAAATCTAAAATTGTATTTGGATATATGGATTTGAATTTGAAATTTTAATTTTAAATTTCATATTTCAAATTTATGATTTGAAATTTATAAATTTATAAATTTCTTATTTGGAAATGGTTAAGAATTTTGAAATTTTAGATTTTAGATTTAAAAAAAATATATATATAAAAATTTTAGGTTAAAAATGAAAATAGTAAATTTAGAATGATTAGGTAAAAAATAATATTTAAAATATTAAATTTTTGAAGGTTATATTTTACTATAAATTTGAATTAAATTTAAATTCATTTAATTTTAATAATTTAAACAAGAGATTTGGTTTAAATTTAAATTCATGATCTGAATTTTTATCATACAAATGAATCATAAATATATTTAGAAAATTTTGCAAAATCATCCAAACAGTCTATCTATTTACATCTCTCTCTTAGTTGGCAGAAAATAAAATACACTTGTATTTTATTTTTATTTTATTTTATTGGTGAAAGGCAATTAGCATTATGAACCAGAAAGATACACCTAATAAGGATGGCTATGTAATTTAATAATTGCTTAACCATAACTATTATTCTAACTAAACTATTACATTATCTTAATCAAATGACTTAACTGCCCTATGCCAATCATGCTTAAATCCAGATCTTGCCCTTTTTTTTATACATATTATTATTATCCATTGTCTGCAAATGTTTGAAATAATGATTGGGACTTAATACCAGCCATTAAAATGTTTATTTTGTTGCAACATGATAATCAGAGGTGTAATTAGTTGAATTAATTATGGACTCTCTCTTTCTTAGCTTGTGTTATGAAATGAGTGGGTCCCAAATATGTTTCTTCAATTTTTTGTTTAAAAACTGATGATTTGATTTTAAGATTATAAGGAAATTGATATCTCACCAGTTTTTTTTTTTATGGAGACCTGACAATCAAGAAAGTGATAAATTTTCTTCCTTCTTTCTTTCTTTCTTTCTTTCTTTATTTTTAATAAAGACTGCAAGTGAAAATTCACATCATATATTCTTACCAAAAATGATTAATTTGGTATTTATAATAATAATATTGATAAGTGTTTTTGTGTTAGTTAGTTCAATATTAGCAAAATTGTCTCCTTTTCTTTCGTTTCATACATTTATTAAGAGCACTATCACCAGTAAAATTATTATATTAATTCTATTAACTTAAATCAGAGAAATATACTCATATTCTACCATATAATTACTCCTAATACCAATGACTCGTTATTACATTATCATCATACATCATAACCTGTGAGAATGCTAATATACATTTTAAGCAAGCACCAAATGTTCATAATTATTATTATTATTATTTTATTTATTTATTAGTCAATAATATGTTGGGGTTGTAACCCCTTTTAATTTAGGTGTTAATAATAGTAGATAGTTGATAGCTAATAACTGATTGTTATAAGTATTTTATAAAATTATTAATAGCTGTTTGCTATTAATATGTTTAATATTTATTAAAAATAAATATTAATGATAATTTAGTAAGAATGAGTTTTTTTTTTTTTTAAATTGAAATTAGAGTTTCTATAAATAACAACTATTTGACTACTTGATATTATCTAACTACTAACAATTATGATTACCGTTGATACCGTTAACGCAGTTGTTGAGAATAAAAAAATTAATAACTATATCAAAAAATTTATTGAGATATAATAATCTCATATTAAAAAAATGATGAGATTATAAAGAGTATATATGAATTTAAAATATAATTAACTCATAACTAATTCTAGTTTTTAGCTATAATTATATCTTAAATTCATTTTAAAATCTAATTTTATTCTTTGTGAATTTAATATCCTCTCATTTACTGATATAGATTTATTATCGAAAATTTAATAAAGAACTTTTAAAAAATCATAAGAAATAAAAGTTTAAAATAATAATTGAATTTGTTTAAAAACTAAAATGTAAATAATTTAAAGTGTTTAGAAATTAAATGAATATAATGATAAAATTTATAGCTTTATTAATAAATACTAAGTGGATAATAATAATAATAATAATGAAAATGGCAAAAACATTTCACATGTCAAAACCTTCAGGCGCATGGAATTACTAGAGGATAGAAGATAGATATATATATATAAATTGTTTTTTATTATAATTTATAAACAAACAGTAATACTATCAGTCCAAAAATAATAATAATAATAATAAAAAAAAACACAAGTGGCCACATTACCAACATTTTTACTACTTTTATTAACCATTTTAGAATTAATTAACAGCAAAATTGGATGAAAAGATCTAATAGTATATTATAACATTCATCAGAAAGGAGTTAATATATTTTTAAAATGTCAGAGAAAACTCATTTTATAAGAATTAATCCATATATATTCAATTAATTTATATATTATATAAAAAAGTGAATACATTTCAAATTTGAGAAGGGATCTACTCATACAATTGTAAAACTACACATTTTTTAACCATAGTTAATAATATATTTATAATTAAATATCTTTGCAATCTCTTTCTCAAATTTAAAATAATATACATTATTTTTATAAAATATTTCCTTTTTATATTGCATATCTACTCATTTAATATTTATTATTATTATTTCATTAGTAAACAGTTAAAAAAAAACATACTAAACCAACCAACTCTAATGAATAACAGAGGCCAACTTCATTTACTCTTTACTTGTTTTTTTTATTCTTTTCTTTCTGTTGCACTGTTTCTTTTTATTTGCTGGATAAGATAGAAAAGAGACAATACTTCGTCTAGCAAAATAAAGCAACCCATGGTTTAGCTCATTTATGATAAAAGTACAGATTATGAACTTATTATGGACTTTGGTCTAAGAAGATGTAATTATTGCTGCTTCTAGTTCTGGCTCTTGAATGGATTTCTTATACTTCCATCTTAAAAAATAGTTGGATTTTATAAATCGGGACTACCTAAAATTCAATTTGCTCAACTGGAAAAGTTGAGGTTGGGCTACCTAAGATCAATGAAATTAATTATTTTGCTAGAGAAAAGGATAGAAGTTTTACACATTTGTTTTTTTGGTCTGCTCACCTGTTTTGATTCTCACTCTTTTGCTGCACTCTCTTTTTATTTGTTGGATAGAATAGAGTCTTATTTATTCATTAACTTAGTGTCAATCCTATTGTGTATCATACAATTTATCTGTATAGATATAGTAGTATAAATCCCACTTTGTATATTTTGATAATTTGAACTAAACATTATCAAACTCTTTTATTAATATATTCATTGCCTTTTCTTCTTTTTCACCATATTGATCCCAATTCTAATAATGTGGACATGAAAAATATATCTTTAGAAGATACTGAACTTGGTCTAGATTCTCATCTTGATAAACATGGAAAGGTAAGTGAAATTAAATCTGGACCTTATGTGGGAATGAAATTTGACTCTCTTGATGATACTGAAATTTTTTATAAATTATTTGCTAAATAAAATGGTTTTGGAATTTGTAAACAATCAAGTGTAACAGGCCTCGTAGTGGTAAAATAATTAGTTTCATTTATGCATGTTGCAATGAGGATCATTATAAAGAAGAAAGTAAGAATGAGAGGAAAAATTAGAAAAAGTTATTCAACCTTAAGAACTGGTTGTGGAGCAATGCTGAAAGTGTCAAAGGGAAAAAATTGTAAAAACTAGATGGTGAAATCCTTTAATAATGCTTATAATCATGTCATGGTTAGTCCAAGGAGTGTAAACTATCTTAGATGTCATAAACAAATGTCTAGAGCTATAAAAAATTTGATTGAAAGATTTGAAGAAGAAGGAATTCCAATGGGAAAAGTTGCATCTATGTTTAGAAGTGTTGACCAATAATTTTTTGACAAAGATTGTTGGAATCATCTTAGAAATCTCAGAAAGAAGAATTTATATATTGGAGATGCTCAAGCTGTTTTAAGTTATTGTAAAAGAAGACAAGCAGAGAATCCAATTTTTTTTTTTATGTAATTCAATCTGATGATAATGTTCATACGGTGAATTTTTTTGGGTAGATGCTCGATTACGATTAGCTTATCAATACTTTGGAGATCCCATTACTTTTGGTACCACTTACAAAACTAATAAATATAGCATGCCATTTGCACCATTTACTTGACTAAATCTGTTAAATTTTTGTATTTAACATACATACTTAGGATCGTTAAAATTAGATACACGATAAATAATTAATTTGACGTACCTTTGTCTGTAGCCATTAGAGATGAAGAAGAAGCCATGATTCAACATATTTCTCACTCTTACTCTATCTTTCTTTCTGTTTTAGTTTAGATGAAAATAACGTAAAACTTTTTAATGCAGAGAGAGTGGATGACCTGTTATCTATTTATTTAAAAACCAACCACTCTTATCATATCCATCATGTGATAGGTGATTCCTAAAAATAAGAGATTATGGGATATGAGATATGAGATAATGACATAATTATAGCTAACTTCTCCTATTTTAATGAGCCATTTAACGAAAAAATATCTTACATTCTCCCATTTGGCTCGATTAAAATCTTTATAATGAAAGCTAATTCCTTATATCCCATAATAATACCAAAATATAAAAGTTGTTCGGTACGAATTATGACGGTCATGTTCTAATTTGTAAAACAATTCCTTTCATATACTACGATACCTGCAACTTAAAATATTGGGTCTTTCAATGAATCATTACATTTCATTATGGTTCACAATAATGACTTATTAAGTCTTTTCTTATTACTTATTAAACAATAATGTATATACGACATTATAAAATAAGAAAAACATAATAGTATCAAAAACATAGTATTGAGCTCAAAGTGTCACTTTAAAATATCATTACAATTAAAACCCATCTTAAGAACATGTTCCTTAAATAGCTTGGGTTGTAAACCCTTCGTTAATGGGTTAGCAATCATAAGGTATGTGCTAATATGCTGAATAGATACTGTTTGTTTTTGAACCTCCTCCTTAACGGCAAAATACTTTAATTCCATATGTTTGGCACCTTTAGAGTATTTGTCGTTCTTGGAGAAGAATACTGCAGCGGAGTTATCACAATAAATTTTCAGCGGCTTGGTTATGGTGTTGACAACCCCAAGTCCTGAAATAAAGTTCCGCATCTATAATGCATGAACTGTAGCTTCAAAATAAGCTACAAATTCTGCTTCCATCGTAGATGAAGCAATGACAGTTTGTTTTGCACTTTTCCATGAAACTGCTCCTTCAGCTAATACAAATAGATAACCAAAAGTGAATTTTCTACTGTCAAGACATCCAGCAAAATCTGAATCTGTGTATCCAACTACCTCTAGTTGATTGGATCTCTTATATGTGAGATTGTAATTTTTCGTTCCTTGTAGGTACCTCAAAACTTTCTTTGCAGCTTTCTAGTGATCAATGCCAGGATTACTTTGATACCTACCTAACATTCTGACCGCAAAACTGATATCCAGTCTGGTACAGGTCTGTAGGTACATTAAACTTCCAACAATAGAGGCATAAGGAATTGATTCCATTTCCTTTCGTTCAAATTCATTCTTTGGACACTGCATGAGACTAAATTTATCACCCTTTTGAATGGGAACAACCCCGGGTGAACATTTACTCATATTAAATTTCTCGAGAATTTTGTTGATATATGCTTTCTGAGATAAACCTATCGTTCCTTCCGTTCGCTTCTGGAATATTTCTATTCCAATCACATATGAAGTTTCTCCCATATCTTTCATCTTAAAATTCTCAAAGAGAAAATCTTTAGTCTCACGCAGTATACATAAATCATTTGCTACAACCAAAATATTATTAACATATAAAACCAAAAATATAAACTTACTCCCACTAATCTTTTGGTATATACAACGATCTACAATGTTTTCTTTAAAACCAAAAGACGTAATAATGGTATTGAACTTAATATACCATTGTCGAGAAGCTTGTTTTAGTCCATATATTGATTTCTTAAGTTTACATACCATTTGACCTTTACTTCCTATGGCAAAACCCTCAGGTTGATCCATATAAATTTCTTCCTCTAAATCTCCATTTAGAAAGG
>CANXYC010111806.1:0-14473 GCA_948193065.1 Aleurites moluccanus | reverse complement strand
AAATATGGTTAATGAGATGTAAATATTACATTATATATGCAGTGTAAAATATTGGATTGGGAAAAATGATAACAAATGTGGAATGTACATTGTAGTATGAGATGAGTATGGAAATAGAAGTGTTGATTTATGCAGGTTGTGTTAATGTTTGTTATGAAGAGAGGGACTTTGGGTCCTGGGTATTAGATTGTAAAAATAGAGTAGTTATGGCAAATTTTCTGTAGAGAATGAAGGATAGGGTTCTACGGGTTTAGGTGGCCTTATGCCTTCCCCATACCCTATGACCGTCATATCTCCTGAAATGGGGGATGTGACACATGACAATACTATATGTTAACTAAGGAACCAACCACTAAATTAAGAATAGTGATTTAAAAGTTGTATTTATAATGAAGACATATAATCACTATACTAAGTGATGCTAGACAACAAGACATTGCAACACACATAAAACATTATGTTAATTGCTCTACATGGGAAGAGGAAATTTTTGGGCATATAGACTACAATATTGCAACAGGTCAAACTGCTAAAATTTCAAGAAATCTTTCTTTAAAAATATGATGAACTAATTGAGAAGGTAACTTGTACAAAACTAAAAATGGGGGAAAGCACTGCAAAATTCAATGCTTAATGTGCTTAATATCCTTAAAAAAATTTGCTTTAACATTTGCATTAGAAAATTTGCATTGTTGCCTACTAGAGAAGAATATGTATTTGTATGTTAGGTAGCATGGGTTTTCTCTGATAAGTTTATATAAATTTGGAATTGTAGGTTCAACACAACAACTTAATGCAAAAAAGATGAGATCAAACCATGAGAATTTTCTTTGGATATAAAAACTCCAAATTTTCTTTTTTCTTTTTAGTTTCTTCTTATAGAGTTAGAATATTAGACTTAGTTTACTCTTTAAATGATAGTATTTTCCCGATGCTATATTATGGCCAATCCAACCCCATAAGAAGTCAAGTTTTTTTCCACATGTAAAATAGTCCAGGAAACTAAATATCATAATCTACAATCATTTCAAAAGATGTGCCAAAGGAGTTGACAGTCTAAGGAGCCATGCAAGACCAAAGTAAAGGAAGATGTAAACTAGACTATCACTTTCTGAAGTAAAATCACATATGTACAAAAGCAAAACCTGAATTATCTGCTGAGGGCCTTTAGTTAGCTTTTTAAGAAAGAGTTTGATAGTTGCAATCAACAGTTGCAATTGGACTTGTGCAGGCTCTTCAGGGAAACTTTCCAAGAAGCTTTCCAGGAGCTCATCCGTATTGTCAATTCTTTCCGCATATTCACCAATTATCCAGATCATGGAAGCCTTAAGAGAGAAAAGGTATGAGGACCAGAAAATACAAAGTTAATCATAATGCATAATAGAAAAAAACTAAAGAAAAAAAAATTACCTTAGCTTTTAGCTCATCTAAAGTGTCTAATCTCTCACATAGTGTTGCAATGATTGATTCATAACTATAAAGGAAGTGAGATATATAAAATTAGAAGAAATTTAGAATCTCACATTAGCATGCATCAAGATCATAATAACTATAGCTCACGTGTTAGGGTATCTTCAAAAGATATCTTTAATCACTATAATAGCCTCTTGAACCATATAATTTACCTTAATTTTAATAAGCTCTAGTAGGACACTAATGCAACACTTAGTTGCTCTCTATAGCTTGATCGTATAGTGCCCAATGGCACGAACAACCATTTTGACAAAATCCACAACTATTTTTGTGGCATACTATTTGAACTACAACAGAACCTACAAAACTGATCCTCGTGAGAACATTACAACCAAATAAATTAAAGTTAACCTTGGCTGAAAAAGACAGATTACACATATGCATCTGGTCTTGCCCACAAAAATATATAAGAGAGAGAGAGATATAAGGCATACTTGGTCGATATTTTAGTCTAAGGCAAGTTTTGTTATGATTTCTAACTTCTCCGTCTTCATATAAATTGGATCATTGTACTTGCAGAAAAACACTTGAAAATAGAAGAAAAGTTTTTGGAGCATTGACTTCTTTTATAACAATATTACCTAATGTAAAAAAGGAATCTTCCATTTGAGATTTGCACATTTCATTATCAGCGAGCATAACTATGTCCATTTACCTTAATTTCATGAGAAAGGATTGTAGGCTGTATATGTACAATTAGGTTGATGTTCCGCAATGCAATATATTGTATCTCAAGTTCTGCATCAAGTATTGTCATAAGAGGAAGAGCCATCTTCTTGCAAAGATTTTGAATGACATCAATGCTTGTGATATTTTCCATCTATTAGAGGATCATCTATAAAGGAGAAAGTAAAACAAAATAGTTTATGAACTAATTAAATTTGACAAGTTTACCATCAAAGGCATCAAAATTCAAAATGGTGAAGGTCGGCGACATAAAAATTGCAATATGTAACCTTAACAGATGAAAGTACAACTGCATAGTTAGCATGTTGTAGTCATTGAGTAATTCGTTCCACTATATTTTCAGCCTCACGAGTATCAACTGCCTTATGTCTAGAAAGAGCATCCAATATATAGACTTGGCCCCACCAAAAAAGGATACATAGTAAACAACTAAGTCAAAAAAAAAAAAAATCAAGAAGATGCCCAAGCAAAGAATTTACAAGGACTTCAAGAAAATAAGTATTAAAAAAATAAGAAGAAGAAATAAAGAAGAAATAACTGTTGATTATGATAAAATTCAAAGCATGAAATTATTATATTTCAAGTGAAAGTCTATTATGCATACTTCATAGATGGCTATTACACACAAGTCCACAAAATGAGCAATACATACATGTAAGAGAGACCAAAACCATGTCTACATGATAGTGCAAGGTTGTTTGTCTAAAACAAATAAAATAGCATTGATATAGGAAAACTATACAACAGGAAAGAAAAGAAATGGGGGTTGAGAAATATAACAAGTATGACATACACACGTAATATGCAGCTGCATTTGTATATAATTACATTGTGAACCTTTTGCTTTAATTTCCTTCATTTTTATTCATATTCTAGATGTAGATATAAAAAAAATGCTCAAAGTATAAAGAACATTTATCAATCAAATTGAATTACCATCAAGGACCAATTTATCAATTTTGCATGAATGAATGTCTCAATATATTCACCATGAAAAGTATGGCTTAAGGTATCAACATATAGTTAACTTACTTAGTACACTCATTTAGATCAGTAAGTAGCTTTAACAATGTGTGATTAGAGATCTCAAAGATGTGCCTACTACTACTCTCTTAAATCTCTGCAAGGGCAACCATAATATTTGCCACAACCATTCAACTAACTTAATATTTATGTCATAAAGTTTGGCTATGCAAATGGCTATTGTCTTGTGAACATAAGGATCATCATCCTGTAAAAAAAAAACATAAAATGTTGGATTGGATAGGATACATAGGTGACAATAGACATGAGAAAAACAATAAAGACAAGGTATGAAAAAAATATGCATTATCCAAAGTCAGCAACCAACGACACCAAAATTCCAACACAGGCAAGAAAAGTAATTTATATCAGCTCTTGAAACCAATCTTCAGACATCTCTGAAGAGGATCACATAAATACTCTGTAATTTTGTCAATATAAATGCAACCCATTGTCCGTACAGCCAAAGCTCAAATGAAAGGATTTAGATCTTACGAGTTCTGCATAAATAATAATAAGAAGGAAGTCCTTTAAAGATGTCAGAATCATGTGATTATAATATTAAACACATGATTGAAAACAAGGCAAAGAAACAAACAACAAGGCAACTCCCCTGTGACAAGTACATTTATATTTCTTTTAAAGTTAGTCTAAAAGTCCTCCATAATAGGTGAAAAATCAATCCAGGTGGCTTGAGCATAGATACTTGGAAGTACTTCTCCCTAGTAATGAGTGAAAAATTTTGCAGCTAACCAAGATTTTTCTTATTGAACTAACAATTTGCATCAGATTTGAAAAAGCTGTGACAGGGAGGCCCTCAATAGCAGTGGGACTACCAGAAGTTCTACAATTGATTCGGAAAACTAAAGCAATATAAAATTGAAATTTAATATTGTCCATGATAATGAAAATGTCATCGAACCCCATAAAGAAATAAGAAACAATTAATTCATGAAACCCCCCATCAATCTCTATGAACCACTCAACATTTTTATCATCTTATAAGAAACCTAAAAATAAAGGTTTATAGAGCTATTAAGTAACATAACAAAAGGAAACACCAATATATATATAAGGGATTTGAAGAATCTCACCATAGAGTTCTTACTTTGACAAATTTATTAACTGCAAGTATTGCAAGATCAGACTGGCTTTTAGAATAAGATATAAATAAATAAGCTTTTTAAGCTCTAATTTTTCTGTTTGCATGATATTCACTACATCTGTGAAAAGTGATGACACATACTTTCCAACAATCATCATAGCAATCACCTTCTTAACAATAACTTTTCCCTTATCCTGCACAATTAAAACAACAAGATATCAAATGATGCAACTTCACATATATTCCAATACACCATTAAAATAAAACTATAATTGTGATCAAAACTCAAAATGATATGCATCAACTATAGTAACATTATACTAGAAATGCATTTGTTTATATTACATTACATTCAATTACAACATACAGAATATAGATCATCCATATTATACATTATAAATGTTGTTTGTGTGTGTTTGTGTAGAGGAAAAGAGACCTTGTACTGAGAATTCATCTCTACTTTGAGTTCATGAATTTCACCCTTCTTAGTGGTCGAGAAGTACTTTGAATCGTGGCCGCTCATGACTGGGTTTTGTACCAAAGAGAGATATGATTCATCCAGTTACTCTAATAACAAACACATCTTCCTTAATTCAATTCAATCAAATAAAAAGAAAAAGAATTACGTTTCAGAGAAGCTCAAATTACACATAAAAACATGAAATAAATTATAACACTTGCGAATCATCTTGTAACACTTTAGAAATGATCAATAGAATTAGTGTGCATATAGATAGGGATTTTTTTTTTAATAAGAAGATGAATTAGTCAAATGTAAATTTTAATTAGGGAAGTTAATTCACCAAATTAATTGAAACTAAGTTAAATGTGATTAGAAGTAGTGTAGATAAATTAAATTGCATATTTATAAGAATTTAAGATAGTGAAATTTTAAATTAAAAGAATAGAAATGAGTTAGAAATAATAGCGAAACAAAGACAAATTAAAATTCTAATTATGGTCAATTGTGGGATCCATTTAATATTAATATAAAATTAATATCTATATAAAAAAAAACAAAAATCACAATATAAATTTAATTTGTGTACAACATTCACCATATATATAAATTTAATTTTCCATTTATTTAATTTATACTAATTATGTGTCATTTACTCCATTTTTCCATAATTTCCTTTTAATTTCTTTTTCCACTAAAATTATTATTGGACCATTTGTATGTAGGAAGTATTATAAAATTAAAAAAAAAAAAAAATATAAACCCATCTTCTACAATTTACTCCAATGGCGGAGACACCCAAACCAATTTCACCATTTTTGCTCTTCTTTTTCTTACTTTAAATTTCTTTAATTTCTTGCTTTTAACTTCAATTCCATCAAATCTAAAGGGTCTCTCAAGCTCTAATAAGGTGATATAAGGTTGTTTTAGGGGTAAAAAAGTTGATTTAGTTGGTGGAAATTCATAAGAATAAAGTTGTTATCTTTAGAGGTTATATTAATTTTAAAGCTTTATCTTCAATTTTAGTAATTCCATTATATATATTGATGATCAATTAATGATTTTGTGATAAAATTTTAATGAGCCATGAATTAGGAATTAGGAAATGAAATTGTGAGGAATCAAATTTTGATTTAGTAAACTATAATTCAAATTAGTGATGTTAAATTATAATTCAAATTTTGATTTAGTAAATTAAAAATTTTAGAAGTGTTATGTATGTCATTTGATAAATTAAAATTGAGGGTATAAGAAAAATTATTGGGAGTGTGATATTTTTTGCAGGTTGTATATTTATAAAAGTGATGATTTTCTTGAGAATTATATATAAAATATAAATGAAATTATGACAAATTTTTCATAAATCAGTAATTAGAAATTCAACGAGTATAGATGATTTTATATATTTTCTATATTTTAAGACCTGTCACATTCCTGAAATGTGGATATGACACATCTACATTTGGATCAAATGAGATGCAAATTGAAAAATAGCAATGGTAGTTATATCAATCATCCATATAGTGACAACGGTGGTTATTTGTAGCAGCGGAGAAGAAAGGAGTGAATTGGCAGAAGTTTAGAGGAGGAGGGGAAAGCAAAGGGAAAATAGGAAATCAGGAAATTAAAATTTTAATTTCTTCCGTAAATACCGTTCAATTCTTAACTAATTATAAAACATATCAATTTGTTAGATTCTCATTGCTATGATTTTTTAAAAATTTATAACACTTAAATATAATAAAATCTAAAAATATTTCTTTAAAATTTCAAAAACAAAATTGAGAACAATTTTTTTTGTCCTTACAAACAGTAAAAATCCAATTCAAAGTAATGAAAATTTTTTAGAATTGTTATTGAAAAAAAAATTGTCATAGTATTTTTATTAGTACAACTTACTTGAAATTTTTATTTGGATTTAAAATATAAATTTAACTGTAATTAAAATTAATCCAATCAGTGTAATGAAAATTAAATAATAATACTAATAAATTCATACATTTATTTTAATTTAAAATAAAAGAATTTTGTTTCCTCCAATCAAATTTAAGGATAAGATAATTTATTTATTTATTTATTTATATTAAAAGCTATGTCTTTATTCAACAATTCAAAAATTTTCTCTCTCAAATCTTAGAGAATTTTATATACATTATTAATTATTTACGCATATGCATTGCACGTAATTGTTATGAATTTTGTATGTACTTATACATTATCAAATATTAAGTATTTAATGAAATAAAAATATTTTAATCAATAATCAAACAAAAAATTTATAAATTTTATAAAAATTAAAATTAAGGCAATAAAAAAATTTAAATTATTTAATCTATATTCAATTAATAAAATAGAATACAAATGGTAAAGCAATCAAAATAATAATTTAATAATTCAAATTTACATAAAATCTATTTACATGTAAAATTTAAAATCTAATAATATATTTTATAATATTTTAATTGTTCACTAATATTAAATAATTATAATTAGTACTTGTGTCGAAATATGAAGCAACATATTTGCTAACTTATTGAAAAAAAAAATTCATTTATCTTAGGTCAATTATTTTATACTTGAGAAAAAAATTATTAAAAGCCACAAAATTGTTAAATCTAACTCTAAATTCCTTTTAAAAAAATCCTTTTACATGCACACTATAAACTTTAAATATTATTCACACTATAAACTTTAAATATTATATATGTATAATAAAAAAATTACCTTTCTCTTTCTAGATTGAGACTCCAAGAGAAACTAAGAGAAGCTTTTGAATCTTATTTGATTTCCTTCAAATTTAAATGATCTTTAATGATCTTTAGGAATAGAGTGATGGGTAGCTTAGCGAGGGTTTGAGAATTTAAGAATATGAAAAAAAAAAGAAGAAATGTTAAGTGTCGGTTGAATGAAGAAAAAATTATCTTTTTTTATAGAGCTCGATAACGAGCATTACTTATGAATCACACTCGTTACTGGCATTTTTGCTTTAAGACTTATGAAAGTCATTCAAATTTTAGAATTTGATATTAGGATCGATCTGAATTATTTAGAATAATAAAGATGCAATAATAAAATAAAAAAAAAATATAGAAGATATAAATTTACATAGTTTGACATATGGCTATATCCATTAGCGAAGGAAAGCAAAATTCACTAGCAAATTAGAGAGATATAAAATTAGAATGGAGAACAACACTCAATCCTTATACCCAAATACACTCAATGTGCTCACCACACTCAAAAATTAATATTTGAATTACAATACTTTATGAACTCTCAATTCTCTCTCAAATAGCTCTCAAGATCTTTTTCTAATTCTCACATTAAAAGCTACAAACTACATGTAATACCTGAGTAATTTATTTTATTTTATTTTTTTTATTTTTTTTTATTGTTTCTGAGTAATCTGTTTAGTATTTAGAAAAATTTTTGAAACTTTGTTTGATATGATTTTGTGAAGTCAGATTGTGATTTTCATAGAAAAGGTGAATGTATATAAGTTTTAGATTTTTTTTTTTTTATATTTACTTTACTTTAAAATTGATGGGCAGTAGGTCTGTATGTTATTTGAGACTTTTGTATTTGAGAGGAATTACGTTTCCTCAATTAGAGTATATATGATTTGTTGTGTGAGGCTGTAAGTCTAAGTATATTATTTTTGTGTTGTTATGTAAGTGGCTGAATAAGTTAAGTATAAGTATGAGGGAAATATTTATATATGTGTTTTATAGTTAGTAGTAGAATTGAGGAGATTGGGAGTTGTAGCGTGTTTGTGAGAGCAGGTAGTGCGAGTTGGCAAGGAGGATTCCCATCTCGGCAGAGCAGGTAGTGCGAATTGGCGAGTAGAGTTTTCCAGCTCAGCAGAGTAGGTAATGCGAGGTAGCATTTGGCAAAGTGGAAATTCAGCGAAGTGGCCTTTGCCGAGGTGGATTTGGCGAAGCAGATGCGAGGTGGCATTTGGCGAAGCGGAAATTCAACGAAGTGGCCTTTGCCGAGATGGATTTAGCGAAGTGGATGCGAGGTGGCATTTGGCGAAGCGAATGTGAGGTAGCATTTGGCAAAGTGAAAATTCAGAGAAGTGGCCTTTGCCGAGGTGGATTTGGCGAAGCGGATGCGAGGTGGCATTTGGCGAAGCGAATGTGAGGTAGCATTTGGCAAAGTGGAAATTCAGTGAAGTGGCCTTTGCCGAGGTGGATTTGGCGAAGCGGATGCGAGGTGGCATTTGGCGAAGCGAATGCGAGGTAGCATTTGGCGAAGTAGAAATTCAGTGAAGTGGCCTTTGCCGAGGTGGATTTGGCGAAGCGGATGCGAGGTGGATTTGGTGAAGTTGATGCGAGGTAGCATTTGTCGAAATGGGAATTTAGCGAAGTGGCCTTTGCCGAGGTGGATTTGGCGAAGCGGATGTGAGGTGGCATTTAGCGAAGCGGGTGCGAGGTGGCATTTGGCGAAGTGGACTTTAGCGAAGTGGGAATTGCCGAGCCGGCATTTAGCGAAGTGGATTTGTGAAATGGGTCTACGAAGTGGATCTGTGAACTGAGGCAGTAGCCTATTTAACCAAGGATCCAGTAGTCAAAATTTCACGATAACTTCTTTTCTGTTCTTTCTTTCCTTTTCATTTCTTCTCCTATTTTTCTCAAATCTATTCTATTTGTTTTCTAGTGCATTAATACTTCTAATTAATGCATTAAACCATTATATTCTCTCTTTTATTAAGACTTCAACCTTCATTCCAAGTCAAGATTCTTCAAGAACGCAAATTGGGAAAATAAAGTAATTCTTCTCTGAGCTCTATTTTCTGTCAGATTAAGGTCTTGGGTAGTTAGAATAATTAATTATGAGTTATATAAGACCTGTTAAGAGTATTTAAGGCTATTAATTTCAGTTGATAGGGAAGACATAAGAATTTATGAATATAATGAATAGTTACGTGAATAGTGACCACATTCAAAATTTCAAATTTCCTTAAGAGATAAAATACATTGATGATTAGGAATCAATAATAAAGGCTATAAGATGGTTAAAATTTAATAGAATCATCGTATATAATATTAATTAAGAAAACCCTAATTTATGGAATTTGGAAAAATTGTTAGGTTCGGCCATTTCAAGGAATTTAAGGAGGCCATTCAATTAAGCACGTGTTGATCAGATTTAGTGGATAATATTGCTGTGAGGTAAGTATGAATATCATAAATGTGTTTACTTCTTACGAGATGATTGCTAAATATTCATATATATATATAAATTCAGTATTGCCACTGTAATATTATGACCTGCATTATGTATTCGTTTATATATATATATATGATAATGACTTGGTCATTTCTTGGACCAAGATCATGATTAAAGCCTTTGCTATAAATGCTAATTGGTCTCTTGACCAAATTCAGTTTTGTTGAGAACACAATATCTTCTTTATGAACCTGAGACATATATGCATAAAACGCTTTTCTCAATGAGAGTAAATTTATTAGTTCAATGTGCACAATGGGAACCTGGCTGATAGGGTATAGTATTAGTGCTCTACCTAGAGGGGGTCACGAGCTCTAAGCGTATGCACGTGCAAACATATATACCACGTTAAGGTAGCAAGGCTACTGATACGTATGTTATGATATGAGGTCAGTTCTATCATATGAGATTTGATAATGCCATCCTTTGTGGGCATTTTATGTTCTAAATGAGAACCATGATTTGATTTGTGATATGATTTGATAGTGCTAATTATTATAAGCACTCATGTTCCTTTCAAGTAAAAGTTTGAGATTCTTTTCATACCCTAATATATACAAATATATATGTTCATGTTCATGATTTGATATTCAGATTTCTTATTTATGTTGTTCATATCTTATTGAGTTGAAGGCTCATCCCTCTTTTGTGGTTGCAGGTACTAGTGTAGCTCTAAAGAGAGCTAATCCAGAGGATAGAGCTTCTTGACTTATTCTTCCCAAGAAGCTAGGATGTAATTATTTTGGATATTATTTTGATATATGTATATATATATAATCATGTCTGTTGAGGTACATTCTCTTAGAGCTCCGTAGTTAGATGTGAGATGTTGATTTTGTATCCATGGATGTTATTGTAGACTCTTACTTATTCCATATTGATGTTGGATTCATCTTTTGATCGGTAAGGAACAAGTAGAGAGGTCATATTATAAATAATGATTTATGAGATATAATGTTTTGCATTGGTTAGAATGTATGATTATTGATAGAGGCAGGTTCAGTTAGGGTTCTACGGGTTTATGGTGGTCTTATGCCTACCCTTGCCCTAGGACCATTGCACCGATGGTGCCGGGGTGTGACACTACAACACATATATAGAGAATGCCACTTTTCTAAATCTAAGAAGGAAAAGTAAGTAAGCACAACAAATTAAATTAAAGACTTGTTGAATACTTTTCCTAATTCAAGAAGGAAAAAGTGACTTAATTTCAATAAAGAAAATAAAGTCCTTTTAGGAATAGAAATTCAAAGCCTCTAATAAGAAATCTCCACCTTGACTTGAATTTTCATAACCTCTCTTGCAACAAAGTAGTAGATTTTTCTTCATCTTCTCCATTAATCTCTCAAGGGCTTGTCTCAAATATGACAAATACCAACAAAGTCCAAGCAATACTTGAACTTGCTTACTAAAAGATATTTAGTCATCATGTCAGCTAGATTATATGTATTACCAATCTTCTTTAAAATGATATTTCTTTGATATATAATCTGTCACACCCCAAGACTAAAAGTGTGATGGTCCTAAGGCAAAGGTAGGCTTAAGACAACCATAAGCCCGTAAAACCTAAACTTAGATCAACGATCATCAATAATATTCTATAATCATGCAATATACTTCAATATATAGATATTTCAGCAATACAATATCACTTGTTCTGTAATTCCTGAGTAATTTATTTATTTATTTATTATTATTATTTTGATTGTTTGTGAGTAATCTGTTTAGTATTTAGAAAAATTTTAGAATTGTGTTTTGATGAGATTTTGTGAAGTCAGTGCTGTGACTTCACGGAATATGTGAATAAGTGTGAATATAGAAGTTTTAGATTTATATTTTATTAATTTATTTTACCTTGAGTCTATTTTGGCAGTAACTTGTTTGTCAGTTGTGATTGTGTAATTAGAGGAATTATGCTTCCTTGATGAGAGTAAGTATGGCTTGTTATGTGTTGCTTTAAGTCTGAGTATATTATTTATTTTAGAATGATAGTGGCTGAGCGAGTCAAGTATTAGCATGGGAAGTGATTTCTGTATGTGTTTTATAGTTAGTTGTAGAATTGAGGAAATTGAGAGTTTTAGCGTGTTTGCAGGTCAGGTAGTGCGAGTTGGCGAGGAGAGTTTCCCAGCTCGGTAGATCAGGTAGTGCGAGCTGGCGAGGAGAGTTTCCCAGCTCAGCAGATCAGGTAGTACGAGTTGGCGAGGAGAGTTTCCCAGCTCGGCAGATCAGGTAGTGCGAGATTGGCGAAGAGGATTTAGCAAGGTGGCCTTTGCCAAGGTGGCATTTGGCGAAGAGGATTTAGCAAGGTGGCCTTTGCCAAGGTGGCATTTGGCGAAGAGGATTTAGCGAGGTTGCCTTTGCCGAGGTGGCATTTGACGAAGAAGATTCAGCGAAGTGGCCTTTGCCGAGGTGGATTTGGCGAAGAGGATTTAGCGAGGTGGCATTTGGCGAAGAGGATTTAGCGAGGTGGCATTTGGCGAAGAGGATTCAGCGAGGTGGCCTTTGCCGAGGTGGCATTTGGCGAAGAGGATTTTGCAAGGTGGCCTTTCCCAAGGTAGATTTGGCGAAGAGGATTTAGCGAGGTGGCCTTTGCCGAGGTGGCATTTGGCGAAGAGAATTTTATGAGGTGGCCTTTGCTGAGGTGGATTTGGCGAAGAGGATTTAGAGAGGTCCATTGCCGAGCTGGCATTTGGCGAGGTGGATTTTGCGAAATGGAATTGGCGAAGTGAAAATTGCCGAGCTGACATTTGGCGAAGTGGATTTGCGAAGTGGAGCAGTAGTCTATTTATTGAAGAGGCAGTAGCCAAATTTCACGCTTTTCTTCTTCTCTCTTTTCTTCTTTCTTTTTCATTTCTTCTCCTTTCTCTCTCAAATATGTTCCATTTATTTTCTAGTATATTAATATTCCTAATTAATGCATTAAACCATTATATTCTCTCATTTATTTAAGTTTCAGTCATCATTCCAAGTCAAGATTTTTCAAGGACGTAATTGGGAAAAAATAAGGTGATTTTCTTTGAGTTTTATTTCTTTATTATGGATTAAGATTTTTGGTAATTAAAATAATTATTTATGAGTTAACTAAGACCTATTAAGAGCATTTAAGGCCATTAATTTTGGTGGATATGGAAGATGTGGGAAATTATGAATCGGATGAATAGTGATATGAATAGTGACCACGTTCAAATTTCAAATATTCTTAAGAGATAAATTAAATTGATGATTAAGACATAATAATAGAGACTTAAAGATGGTTAAAATTTGATGGAAACATAATATATATTATTATTTGAGGAAAACCTAATTTATGGAATTTGAGGATTTTTAGGTTCGGCCAATTCAAAGAAATTGAGAAAGGTAGAATTGAGCAAGTGTGACCGGATTTGAGAGTAGTGCTATGATGTAAGTATGAATATCATAAATGTCTTGCTTCTTATGAGATGGTTGCTCAATATTTATTATATATATGCTCTCGGTAATTATGTCCCTGCTACATTATGCCTGCTGTATTCATTATATATATATATATATATGATAATAACTTGGTAATTTCTTGGACCAAGATCATAACAACCTTTGTAATAAATGCCAAATGGTCTCTTGACCAAATTTCAGTTTTATGAGAATGCAATTTTTTTTATGAACCTTGAGATGAACATATGTAGAATGCTTTTCCCAATGAGATTAAATTCATTGGTCCAATGTGCACAATGGGAGCCCAGCTGATAGGGTTTTTATCAGTATTCCACCTAGAGGGGGCCATGAGCTCTAAGAGTATGCCCGCGCAATTATATGTGCCACGTTAAGGTAGCAAGGCTACTGATACGTATGTTATGATATGAGATCAGTTCTATCATGTATGAGATTTGATAATGCCATCCTTTGTAGGCATTTTATATTCTAAATGAGAACCATGATTCGATTTGTGATATGATTTGATAGTGCTAATTATTATAAGCACTCATGTTCCTTCAAGTAAAAGCTTGAGATTCTTTCATACCCATATATATAAATATATGTTCATGATTATGATTTGATATTCAGATTCTTGATTTATATTGTTCATATCTTATTGAGTTGAAGGCTCATCCGTCTTCTCTGATTTCAGGTTCTAGTGTAGCTTGAGAGAGAGCTAATCCAGAGGATAGAGCTTCTTGACTATTCTTCCTGAGAAGCTTGGATGTAATTATTTTGGATATTATTTTGTTAAATGGATATATATATATATATAATCATGTCTGTTGAGGTACATTCTCTTAGAGCTCCGTAGTTAGATATGGAATGTTGATTTTGTATCCATGGATGTTATTTGTAGACTCTCACTTGTTCCATATTGATGTTAGATTCATGTTTTGATCGGTAAGGAACAAGTAAAAATATTATGTAAGGAACAAGTAAAAATATTATGTTATAAATGATAATTTATGAGATTTAATGATTTATTTTGGATAGAATGTATGTTATTATGATTGAGACAGGTTTAGTTCAGGGTT